>VDFB02353493.1:397050972-397180658 GCA_007258455.2 Sequoia sempervirens
ATTTTTCTCCTAGTTTGAACATTGTTGTTCTTATCACCTATAATCTGATATTTTGAATGATTTAGTCTTACATACCTTGGAGTCTTTAGATGTTCTTGAAATTCAAGCTCTTGTGATCTCGCTTCTACACTTTCACTAGTTCCTTCCTCTTGATTTTCCTGATTCACCGGAATGATCTGAACTTGATTTGAAGTCTGAACTTTCTTTCCTTTATCTGAATTGTCATTTTGATCGTTTGAATCATATCCATAGGTTTTGGATGGTCTAACTATGTCCTCATCAACCTTGACATTTTCACTTTCAACTACTTGCCTCAATCTCTTATTTTGGCACCGGTAGGCTTTATTTTTAGTAGAATAACCAAAAAAAGATTCCTTCATCACTTCTAGCATCAAACTTTCCTATATATTCATCTCTTTTGATATAGCATTTACTCCCAAATATTTTGAAGTATCTAACAGTAGGTTTATGACCATACCATAGCTCATAAGGAGTCTTACCGGTATCACCTTTGACCTATACCCGGTTGAGTGTGTAAACAGCAGTACTCACAACTTCTCTCCAGTAGATATGCGAAACATTTCCTTCCAGCATCATAGTCCTAGCAGGATCTTGAATTGTCTTGTTCTTCCTTTCCACAACTCCATTTTGTTGAGGGTTCTATGGGGTAGATAATTGTCTCTTTATTCCATTTTCTTCATAAAATGAATTAAACTCACCATAAGTGAATTCACCACCTCTATCTAGTCCTTCAAACATTTAATCTTCTAATTGTCTTGCCCCAACCATAGCTTTAAAAATATTGAATTTCTCTCCGAGCTTCATTTTCCCTTTTAATAAAGTCACTCACATCAAATCTAGAATAATCATCAAGTAACATGAAATACCTATCTCCTTGTAAACTTCTGACTCTAGAAGGACCACAAGTCAATATGCAAGTTCCAACACTTCATTTGAAACATGTTGTTTGCTTTGAAATGAAATTCTAGTTTGCTTCCCTAACCGACATTCCTCATAGTATTAGTAGGTTTCATCAACTTAGGAAGATCTCTCACTGCCTGTACAGAACTTATCTTGATAATATTATCAAAGTTTACATGACACATCTCCTATGCCACAACCAACTTTCATCAACTTGAACAATCAGACAACTTTTACTAGCAGCATTCAGGTGAAATATATTACCTTTTTGTTTTTGTACAAAATGCAATCACATTTCTAGAATTCCTCAATATTCTACACTTTCCATTCTTGAATTGAAGATTGTATCCCTTGTCAACCATCTGTCCAACACTTAAGAGATTATGCTTCAAACCTTCCACATATAGAACATCATCAATATTATGCTTACCATCAAGAGAAATGGATCCTCTGCAATAGATTACACCAGTTTTTTCATCACCAAATCTTACAACACCACCATCATACTTTTCCAAGCTCACAAACTTACTTTTATCACCTATCATGTGATGACAGCATCCACTATCAATCACCCATTCATCTTTTTCTTCAACTTGGGCCGCTAGAGCTTTCTCCACATTTGTGCAACAAGCAGATTCAGTAGGGGTTGGATCATTTTCCTTGATAGCAATAAATAACCATTCATCTTCACTTGTATTGCCTTTATCAGATTCATCACCTGTCACACCTTCATCAACAGCATAATAACACTTTCTTTGGAATCTAGGCTTGTTAGATCTTGGCTTAGGAACTCCTTCCAGATACCTTGAAGCAAAATGACCTATCTTATTGCAAGAAAAACATTTAATAGGCAATTCCCCTTTATACTTACCTTCTCCTCTGGCTTCCCTTTTGACAATAAGTGCTTCAAGCTTGTCTATTTTTCTCTCTTCTTCTTCAATCTCTCTCATTTTCTCCTCATGCTTGAACATTTTTCTAGAACAATTTTCACTTGGATCATATCTCTACTTATCTTTTCCAAAGATAGTAGCTTTGAATGCAAATTTTTTCTTAGGAAGAGAATCACCAAACTCACTTAACTCAAAAGCAGTAAGCTTACCAATTAACATGTCTCTAGTTACATTTGTCATGGTTTGGAGCTCCTCAATAGCAGTAGCTTTGACTTTGTATGCAGCAGGTAAGGATCTGAGCACTTTAGCAACAATCTCTTATTCTTCCAATGTTCCACTAGTACATCTGATACTACACACAAGTTCATTCACTCTCTCCATAAAAGAAGTGATATTCACATCATCATCCATTCTCAACATCTCATATTTCCTTTCAGGCTTTGCAGCTTAGCAATCTTCACATGAGCATCACCTTCATACAAAGTTTCCAACTTTTTTCCAAATCTCATAAGCAATCTTCAACTCCATTACATTTGTCATCTCAGAATCAATCATAACACTCAACAATGCATCCTTAGCCCTGATATTGTACTCGGCCTCCTTAATCTCAACAGCAATAGAAGGACCATTATGTGGGATGATATACCTATTCTTTGTAATTTTCCAGTAAGGTTCACCAATGCATCTCAAATGACACTCCATTATAGTCTTCCATAGAGAATTATTAGTTCCATCAAATCTCGGACTATCCTTCTTATATGTCACCATCCCAGATCACCTCAAGCTATTAAACTTCTTCTGAGGAACCTGCTCTGATACCAATTGTTGGCAACGCAAGGGCAGACAACTAAGAGGAGGGGTGAATCAGTTGTCACAAAAATTATACAAATTAAACTTATTCTCATATCTAATATATAAACATGAAAGCATAAACCATCACCACATCAGAAACACACATAACACCAAGATTTTTTTATGTGGAAACCCTGTTAGGGGAAAAATCATGGTGGAGGTTAGTCCACAACATTATACCCTATTAAAAGTACAAAAGAATCATAAATGGGGAATGCACATGCATTCAGGCACACTGCCTAGAGCTCACTGCTCAAATACAAAAGGCTTACTGCCCAAAGGAAGACACATTGTACAAAAACATTTAGATTACATCTACAAGATTTTGAACTAAGGAAATACCATATGCTAATGCCTGATTATAGTTTCTATTAAGCACATAAACTCTGCTCACTCTTCTTCACACTTTTCTTCTTCCTTCAAAATATTAGAACATTATTTGCACACAAGACACACACTTCACACACCACTCGCACTCACATCTTCAAATGGTATAAACAATCAATCATATATATCTACAACTAGAGATTACATCAACTACATGTTGGCTTCAACAAAATATAAAACATGTACAAACTGTCGGCCCAATCCATAAACAATTTTCAATGCGCACCAACAATGTTGGCCACAACATAGTGAAGACTCAAAACAAAATCCTCGAACACGAACAACCTTGAAAAATTATGCCTTGAAGATCCATAACATGCCACAATCACCCTATCGGCCATGAACATGAAAAACACGAACTCACAAAAGAAAATGACCAATCGCGACACAACAATCAATGTGGACATACAACACAAATAGAGCACAATCTAGAAACATACACGAGCATCATGAATCACCACAGAAGCATCCACAACAACTCAACTTACTAGAATTGCATCACCTTCTTTCAGGAACACCAACTGAAGCAACAAAACAACTATCAGAACACTGATACTCATAACTCAATCAAATCTTCTTGCGCATCTCTGAAACTTAACATAAATAAAATAGATATACTCAAAAACAAACCATTTAATCCACAACCTCTTATCATCACTATACTGAGCTATCCATCATACTGAACTTCATTGCACCACTAACAACCTGCAACTTATTTTATTACAATTTTCTCAATATCCTTGACATATACAGCCTTAAAGACATTAATTCCAATAGTGTTGGAATCAATGACAACCGCATATCATAAATATCTAACACACCCTCCTATCTTCGAATGTACATTGTGGTACCAAAATGATGGCATGTGAATCCAGAAGAAACCATAAAAGTATTCATATTTGCATACCAAGCTCAAGGGGCCTATTTGAGACCATATAATGAATGATGAAGTATACAAACAATCAAAGAGTCATCAATAAAACCATTTTGTTTCTCCGTGTAAATCTCCTCATCAAGGTCACCATGAATTAAGGCACTCTTCACATCCATCTGAAATACTATCCATCCCTATGAAGCTACAAGTATCTTGGAAATAGGGGCAAAGGTCTCAAAATAATCAATGCCTTTGACCAAAGATAACTCCTTCACAAAAACAATGTGTACTTGTACTTACTAATGGAACCATCTACAGGATATTTAGTGTCTTACACCCACTTGCATCAAACCAAATTTCTTCCCTTAGGAAGAGGAACAAGATCACAAATATGTTTCTTCATCAAAGAAGAATACCCATCTACCATAACACTATCCCACTCAGGAATACCAACCACCTCTGGAAACTTTTGAGGATCATTCAAAATTGTATGACTCAAAATACTAACACTTGATGTCTATACACGTACAATGGGAATCTGAAGGATCACCTGCCAAAGATCCAAATACATCAATATTATTGTAGACCAATTTAGGTAAGGGTTGAATATCTAGAGGTGGTGGGATAGTTGGAGAATCATCCTCATCCTCAAAATATGAAGAGTGAGTAGTAGGTGATGAGGTAGAAGTTGGGGATGGAGAATATATCTAAGGAAAGCACTCATCAAACTAGACATCCCACTAAAACAATACATATCTAGAATTAGGATGAAACAACCTATACACCTTAACATCCTCATAGTAGCCAAAAAATATGAGTGGTCAGCTCTTCCTATCCATGTATTTGTGTTGAGCTTCAGGAATGAATTCCCAAGCCTCACTACCAAAGACTCTAAATGATGATACATTGGGATTTACATGGTACCAAGCCTCGTCATGAGTCATATGCCACAATGCCTTGTGAGCCATATGATTCTAAATATAATTTTCACAATTAACTACCCCAACCCAAAAAGAAGAATGCATATCTCATGATTGAATCATATGATTGGTCATCTCCCATAAAGTTTTATTATTTTTCTCAAAACAATATTCTACTAAGGGGTGTATAGAAATATAAGCTTATGTTGCAAACCATGCTCAATGCAAAGTTCCTAAAATTTTGATTGACATACTCCCTCCATTATTTGTGTGTATCTGTGTAATAAAAAGATGAGGTTGCTTATCCACGAATTCCTTAAATATCCTAAAAGAATCAAAGAAATCACTCTTGTACTTAAGAAAGTACACCCATATACGCATGGAGAATTCATCAATAAATGTGAGCACATATTTGGCCCCTAAAAATGAAGTAGTTAGAAATTACATGAGGTCACTATGTACCAACTCTAATGGTGCCTTAGCACGTGTGGCTCTACCCATGGGAAAAGAATCTTAATGATGTTTTCCAAGAGAAAATCCATAAAAAAAACACCATCAATACAAGTGTATATGAGTGAATTTTCACCCCTTATGAAAATTCCCCTTTTACACATCCTCGCCTTAGAAAACCAAATCCAAAGTCAAAATTTGGTGCAGGAGCACCTAGTGAAGTTATGCCTCCAATAGGAAATCATGTAAATTTAAATTTTCAGTCATGTAATACTTGTAAAATGGTCATTTGTGGACCCATTCAAGTTTATTTGAGTCTCTATAAGGTATCTAGGAGATTAAGGAAGTTAATTTGCAAACAAAAATCTTTTTGTTGCAAAAGATGTAAAATTGCAAAATTGCAATATTGTAGGAAGATGAAGAGTCGCCTTTGTAAAAAGAGTTGGTGGGTTGGTTGAAGTTAAAGAGGTAGTTAAGAAAACTTTTGGAAACATCTTTATAAATCTTTTAAGGGCGAGCAAAGCATTGTAGATGGTATTCTTGAAGCAATTTAATAAATAAAAGTACCATGTTTTGTATTTTTCAGCATTCTTCTCTGTTGTTTACTAGTTTGTATGGTATGTACAACAAGCTAAGGCTACAACCTCAATTGGGATTCATAGTGTAGTGTGTTAGCCTTCACATGGAAGAGGTTTCAATAAATTTCATCAAGTTTAGTGGTTTTGAGAGCTATTTTATAGAGTACTACCTGAAAACCCTTAAATCAAGGGTTTTGAGAGTCTAAGTTGCATTTAGCAACCATTCCATCGATGTAGGATTAGAAAATTGGTGGAATGGGTTTAAATAGGATATTTTAAGTGTTTTTTGTATTGGCAGGTGCAAGGGAAGGAAAGAATACAGAGGTTGTGTTGCTTCCCTCACAAAATTTTTAATGTTTTCCTTGAAAGTTGATGGATCCAAGTTAGAAACTATTGTAAATGCATTCAAGGAAGCTATAAGTTGGTTCCTAGAGCTTGTGTAGACATATTCTAAGATTCTTGAAGTTGTGTCAAGGTATTTTGAGGTTTGGAAAGCATTGAACCATTAAACCCCTATAATACTTAGACAAAGATGGCCTAGAATGAGGGTTTTACATTTTGGTGCAATAAGGAGTATTTCAATATTCAAAGGTTTTTGAATCTATGGTTTTAGTGCCTAGTAAAGGTCTTTAAATGAAAACTAAGGGTCGATAGGTTGATTAGTGGAGACTTGCTATGCAAATTAGACCTATTTGAAGCCTAAATGCTCCAAGACAGTCATTTTTCTAATGTTCTTTTCAAAACAACATTGCCTAAGTTTGAAATATGTTTTAGAAGTCCCAAATGGGTCCTTGAATCTATGTTTTTTTTTTGGATTTTCCATCTATTTTAAAAGATATTCCCAGTTAGGTCTGTGGACTACTACAAGGAATTTGGCCTTTTGGTGTAAGCAATAAAGAAACTAATAAGTTTGTGCTTATGAAAGAGTGTTTTTGCTTTTTTTATGAAAAAATCAAGATGATTAAGGTGAAATAGGGTCTAGTAAGAGTTTGGAACCAATTTTTGGTGATTTGGTATCTTTTTGTACTTGTGGAAACAAGTTGGAAATGAAGTGAATTATGGTGAAGGTTTTAAGAGATCTTCTCAAGTTTGTGCTTTGGGTCTTTAGAACCCCTTGAAGTCAGTAGATGCTTTGCATCAAAATTCCACATCAACTAGCTGCATTCCTTCCACCTGGCATCTATCTACTACGTCGGTAGAAGAATATTTGTCGGGGACACTCATGCGGCGCACGGATGTCCATCTGGTGTGCTTATGTCCCTGAAAAATTCATGCATCTGAAGTTGGAAGAGGCATTATACTTTTGATTGGAGTCGATTTGTAACATCCCTCTTCAACTAACCAACCTCAAAAATGGTAGATTCTTCCTTCTTCTCCTTCAAATTCATTCATTCTCACTTCACTTTGATCTCTAAGCATTCAATCCATCTTTCTCTCACACTCTCAAGCATTTTTTCCAACATTCTCTCCATTCTCAAGTAGCACTTCAACACTCCATTGTAGCAACAACACTCTGTCAACTCCACAAAGCAAGTGTGAAGCAAGCCATTACAATGTGGGTTTAAGGTCTTGTGAGACCTCCCTTCATCACAATCGAGGCTATGGTGATTATTCCAAGTCCTCTTTCTCCTCTATTGTCTAGTGAGCTCTTGGTGGAGGTGGTAACATTCCTCTCCTCTCCTTTGTGATTTGGTTGAGTAGCTCTTTACTTTTTTGTAGTGTTTATTGCAACCTCTACTTTCTTTACTTCTTTATCATGTATTTCTATCTCATTGCTATTTGGCTATCTGTAGAGGTGGAAACACCAAAATGGGGATCTAACTGAGGAAAACCCCTATATAGCCCCAACAATTTTCCCCTTCTTTCTTGTGTGCAAGTGAAAGAGTATGTGGAGCTAGCTGGCGAATGTGCATCTTTGTGAGATTGTCTTCATTACTTTAGCCTTTATCTGCTTGCTTTATCATCATCATTTGTTCTGTCCTACCTTATTATTCTATTTTTCTCGTTGAAACCAACTAGCTAGGCCGATTAGTTAGTTTTTGAGTAGTTCATACTATGCTCACTATTTTATGGCCGTACGGATGCCAACGTGCCCAAGAGATGCCAATGCACCACGCTGATATCCCAAAACTGCGCTGTCTTCCTCAAACAAAGGGCTATCTGAGGCACAGTACCGACTCCAAAAACCAACTCGCTTAGCCCAAACTTAAGTTGGGATCTTTACAGTGATTGAAGTACATTATAGTCCTCATCATTCTCGATCCTTATTGTAAAACATCCTTTTAGAGTGAGGTTAGTTAGGGCATCCCTCTACTCTCGACTCCCTGTGACCTAGGGCCTTAACGTGTTGGTCCCCCTCTCTTACATTTTTGGTGAACTCGACGTGAACTAACATCTATCCATTCATCGGTGTTAATAATTTTCCCTGGTACCTTCTAATTGTTGAATGCTTGAGTGTTGTGAAGGTTTATGAGCATCACAACATATTCCATGATTTCCGGGTACGTTGTTAGGATAAGTTTGTGACACCTTCCAATGGAGAGGATGAAGGTCACTACTGGTTTCTCTACAGGCCTTTTTGTTGGATTTGTTGTTGGTCTTGCTACTTAGTTGTAGTTGTTGAGGGGCAAGGTAGGGATCTCTAATGAGACTGACCATGTCCCCACTCCTTCTACATCTACTACACCATCATCAGTAGACGAGCATGAGGTCATTCACATTCCCTCAGAATATATCTCTATCCTTAGAAAATGATTGGGTGACTTGGAGAATCACTTGGAAAAGGGCCCGAAGATGGCTAGGGCTGCTAGGGTTATCAATGAAATAAAGTATATGGTCAGAAAAGACTGAATAGACATAGAACTCCTGACTAGTCTCTCTAGTCTAACTGAAGCATGTTCCCCTCCAAAAAATACTAACCTCATACAAGGGGCCACTCTTGAAGACCATGAGAAATAGTTAGGAATGTCAATGCCTCCCACATTTGTGTACATGGCCAACACAGTCCCATTGATCAGCATCCCCTCTACCTCTGAGGGATCCGAAACTATCAAGGCAAATAGAATACCCTTGGTTTTTAGTTTCACCCCTCCTGTCACCTCTAGTGGTGGAGGTTTTGGTGGATTGAGTGGTGGGGGATTTGGTAGTGGTGGTGGCTTCAGCAACGGAAGTGGCACTAGTGGAGGTGGTTTTGATGGAGGCCATGGTGGTGGCTTCAGAAGCGGAGGTGGCTCTAGTGGAGGCCCTGTTGGTGGCGATGGATCTGGAAATGATCACATGAGTGGTTCTCGAGGTGGCTCCGATGGTGGTTCTGGAGGAGGTTCCACTAGACCTTTGTCATCCCAAGACCTTATTCTAAATACTCTTCTTCAAAATATGAGCAAGATGCAAAGCTAGCTAGCGAGTCTCTCCCAAGCCTCTACCCAGCCTATCTTTCAACCCTTTATCTAACATAGCCCATTGTCGGTAGCAATCTTAAACACTCCCTTCCCCAAAGGAATGGAGATTCCCAAATTTGAAAAATATGGTGGCAAGGGGACCCACAAACACATGTGTTTTCCTTTAATACCCTATGTACATATTTCTTCCATCATGATGCATTGATGGAAAAATTATTCCCTCGATCTCTTAAGGATACAACACTCGAATGGTATTGTTCCTTTCTTGACAACTCTATTTTCTCATTCGATCAACTTGTAAATCAGTTTCTCTAACAGCTCCAAGCCAACATCAAACTAAAGATGACATTTTCGGATCTCTTCTGATGCAAACAAAGTGATAACAAAAAGATTGTTGATTTCATAGTGTGATACCAAGCGCTCTTTTCTCAAATCTTGTTTTTGTTGCCCAATTATGACATGCAGAAGATGTTCATAGGGAACTTGCAAAGACCTTGGCAGGAGAAATTTTCCCTTATGAAATACCCTTCTTTTGTGCATTTGTGTGTTGCATTACGAGAGTATCAACAAATGGCAGTTCAGTTCAATGGATCCTCCTCGTGCTCCCATTTAGAAGGAAAGTCCATTGTATCAATCTCTAGAAAATTTAATCATGTTGCGAATGAAGTAGCTACTACGAATGATAACAGCCTCAAACACAATAGAAAATTCACAAAGTTAGCAGAATATTATTCTTCCATCTTACAGAAGTTAAAGGATAAGATCATAACTTTGGAGAACCCTAAACCCCTCAAGGAACCTTACCCTAGTTGGTACAATTCGAATGCCTTTTGTCAGTACCATCGAGTTAATGGACATGATATCGAACACTGCATGTGCCTACATCATGAGATATAGGATCACATCAAGGATGGTACTATTCGTCTCAATGGAAGTAAACAAAATATGAATAAATTGGTGGCGAAAGAGAATAAGAGTTGTAGATATACACGGACCCATTTTTGTCACACTCTACCAACATGATTATCGATCCCTGTGATTCTAGCACTCAGCTCGAGGAATATGTTAACATGGTCACAGTTACTCCTATCATGCAACCTACGATCGGCTCACCAAAAATGACCTTCACATTGCAATATTTTCCCATGAACAACAAGCCCTCTCTCCTCTACATTCCCTCTCACCTCAATGGAAACATTGTGACAAGGGTCTTAGCTGACCCCGTGAGTCGAGTGAATGTCATTACAAAAGAGACATTGTGGTTTAATTCATTACATAGAAAAGAGTACGAAGGAAAAAATTCTACCATCCATACACATGATGGTCTTTCTCTTAAGTCATATGGATCGATAACTCTGTCCATCCTAGTTGGACGTAGGGCTATAGACACAATTTTTGATGTTATACTAGAGTCGAATTTATTTAGGATAAAGCTAGGCATACCTTGGCTAGCTTCCATGAATGGAATCGCCTATGTCATTCATAAATGTTTGAAGTTCTCCCATGAAGGTGATGTGCATGTAGTGCATGGCACTGGATACCAGTCATTGGTGTCTTGTGGGGGCTACTCATTTGATCATTTTTGATCCACCCCCAATCTGCTCCCTCCAAGAACATACCTACTTTACAAAGACTATGCGGAGTATATGATCAGGGGCAAGGGACAGCCAAAATTGACCCTCCCAGTAGCAGAACAGTCTATAACCTCCCCTTCTCAAAAGGGAAAGGAGAAGCTACCCCATTCTTGAGATGGCTCTCCCACTCCTATTTCTAGAGAAGATTTTTGGATGAATATGCATGGTTTTTATCTGTTGAGTTCGATGATACCTGCTTGGCGCAATCCTAAGATCAGGATATCGAGCCTCCCTACTAAACTATCCGAACCTTGGTACTACTTATATAGCAAGATAAAAGGTCCTCATGGGGAATCCTCTATGTCCTAGCCTCAACAGCCTCCCACTAATTCTTCTCCCAAAGCTGTAAATGAGAAGAGGCCCGCTATTGAGGTGCTAGAGCTGACTCCCCCTGCTATTTCTCAACCTCTTCCTCCTACTCTCGTTCAGGATTTTGTCCCTCTATTGGAAACATTTCAAGTGGACACTCACATGGCTGAGCATGAACCTTACATCCCCTCGCAGCCTCTAGTCTCTAGCTCGAAGAGTTGTAGAAACCTCCTTGTGTATGAGCGCAAGTGTCAGTGAAAGGCTCTCAAGGTTGAGTAGGCCACTTTGTAGAAGAAGGAAGAGGAGTCGACCACCTCTGTTTCAAGGCCTCTTGATGCATCCTCCTCTCTCCTTCCCTCTACTTTTGTTCAATCTAGCTTAGTTTTACTTATGGCTCTTATTCTGAGTACAAGTGCGCCTAACCCCAAGAAGGTGCAGGTGTTTATTGATCCTTCAATAGATCCACCCTTGTTGATGTCCTTTCTATACATCCCACCATTCCCTAAGCCCATGGATATGTTGAATACTTCAGTGGTATTTTTCATGGTTTTCTCATCCTCTTCTTCCTTTGCACCTCTCACCTCATCTATAGGGAGTTCACATCCCTCAAAAAAGTAGAAGATGGAGGATGATCCTTCCAGTAATAGAGGGCATAAGAGGATTCCACCTTCTTCGAAAGGTGGCCCTACGCTGACTTTTTCTATCCTAGTGACGGAACTAGTCTTGGCTTCCCTTGAGTTTGTCACCACCCCTGAGTCACTCAGTGAGCCAAGTGATGAATCTCGGTCATAGCCTTCCCTGTCCATTGAGGTATAGCATGGCACTCTTGCAAAATGCATGTTTAACTTGATGGGTGAAGTTCTAGCCTTCTCAGCAATTTTCACTAAATCATTGACCATAGCTCCACAAGAGCCTAGTGGAGGAGACCTTGTGGGGAATTCTTCCTTAGCCCTTGTTGCAGGAGGTCAAAAGATCCTCCCCTTAATATTCCACCACTACAGGCTCATCCTCCTTCCCCTTATGATGATCTAGAGTAGGAAGTGGATGACCTCTTGGTTGATGAGTGTTAGGGGGAGGACTCTTCTTTAAATTGAGATTAGATGTGTGTGTGTGTGTTGTGATGTGTTCCTCCATGATTGTGTTATGTGTTCCTAGATGACCCTTGACACCCTTGTTGGTGCTTAGATACAAGCATGGTTTTTTTGTCATGAACCTTCTTCTATTTATATCATCATTCTTCCATGTTTGTGCTTGAATTTCAGTAAAATGGGGACGATGCAAAGTGTTGGGGGAATTTAGGCTTCCCTTCCATGTTGACCCAATTATTTTATTTCTACTTTGTCTTCTCGTGCATTCTTCCCATGGTCTGATTTAGTAGGGGTTTGATGAAAGTTCATTTATATACTACTATTATTATACTTATATATATTTATGAGCAGCTTTGACCTTGAAATATCAGATCACCCTTGTGCCCTTTGTTTGTAATTATTTCTCCTTCATTCTTTTCTTATCTTTCTCTCTTCTTTTCTTGAGTTTTCCCTTTCATGTGTGACAACGCCACTTCTATGATACTCTAACTTTTAGAAAACATATTCGTTGCCAATGAATCTTTTCTTGAGAATCTTTGCGAAATTGTTCAAGAATCATGTTCTTGACTTGGACCCCTAATGGAACGTGTTTCCTTCATCATGAGTTCACAAAGAGAGAATTTGAGAACTTTCCTTCAAGGTGGGAGTAGCTTTGACCTTCCCCTCATAAGGGGGAAACTTCTTCCCTTAGAATTCCTTGATGAAGTGATCATCTTTCGAAAGGATTCTTTGGTGTTGCATCGATTTGAGAAAAAACATCTCTTCTGCACTTTCAAATAGTGTGTCCCTTGAGTGGACCCCTTTCCTCACACTGGGTTCCCAAGGGACCCCTTTGAAGGCTTTCCAATTTGTTGATAGTCTACGTGCCTATCCCCTTACTTGCTTATGTGGCCGCTTTTAAAAAATTTATATTTGTAGGTAAACATGTTGCTTTGCAAGTGCGCCTATGAAGCTACCTTCCGACTCTGCAAAGTTTCCTTCTTTGGGTTTCCTCCATGTGAGAGATATTTGGGGATGCCTCCTTGCAAGTCTGCAGGCCTGTAAGGCATTTACACCTCTGAGATTCCTCCATGTGAGAGATCTTAGGGGTCGCTCCCTTATAGGTCTACAGGTCTATAAGGCACTTTTTTGGTTTTCCTTCATGTGAGAGATCTTGGAGGACACCTCCTTGTAGGTCTGTAGGCCTATAAGGCACTTTTTCATCTGGGTTTCCTTCATATGAGAGATATTGGAGGACACCTTCCTTACAAGTCTATGGGCCTATAGGGTGCTTTTTCTAGGTTTCTTTCATGTGAGAGATCTTGGAGGACACCTTCCTTATAGGTCTATGGGCCTGTGAGGAGCTTACTTCTCAGGGCTTCCTTCATGTGAGAGATCTTGGGGGTCACCTCCTTGCGGGTTTGCGGATCTATAAGGAACTTTTATTCTACATCTTCATGGTTCTGTAGGGTTATGGAGTCCTTTGTCTACCCTATGCTTTCAAGCTCGCTAGATTACGGTCTGCTTCCTCATTGGTTAAGGTATACATTTCTAACCCTACTAACACTTCGATCTAATTTACTAAAGCACTCACCAATATTCATCCTCACTAAAGTGGAGGAAAAATGTATAGGAGCGAATTTTCACCTCTTACACAAATTCCCGTTTTACACATCCTCACCTTAAAAAACCAAATCTGAAGTCAAAATTCCACATCAGCTAGCTACCTTCTTTCCACTTGGCATATTTCTACTGTTTCGGTAAGAGAATATTTGTTGAGGATGCTCGCACAGTGCATAGACGTCTGCGTGGTGTGCTTACGTCCCTGATAGATTCCTACGTCTGAAGTTGGTAAAGGCATTACACTTTCGATTGGATTCTATTTGTAACGTCCCTCTTTGACCAACTGACCCCAAAAATGGCATATTCTTCCTCCTCCTTCAAATTAATTCATTCTCACTTCACTTTGATCTCTAGGAATTTAATCCATCTAGCATTCTCTCCATTCTCAAGCAGCACTTCGACACTCCATTGCAACAAGAACACTCTGTCAACTCTGCAAAGCAAGTGTGAAGCAAGCCATTGTAGCATGGCCTTGAGGTCTTGGGAGACCTCCCTTCATCATAGTTGAGGCTATGGTGACTGTTCCAAGTCCTCTTTCTCCTCCATTAGATAGTGAGCTCTTGGTGGAGGTGGTAACATTTCGTTCCTTTCCTTTGTGCTCTAGTTGAGTAGCTCTTTACTATTTTGCAGTGTTTACTGCAACCTCTACTTTCTTTACTTCATTATCACGTATTTCTATCTCATTGCTATTTATCTATTCGTGGAGGTGGAAACACCAAAATAGTGGTCTGACTGAGACAGACCCCTATACAGCCCCAACAATTTTCCCCTTCTTTCTTGTGCACAGGTGAAAGAGTGTGTGGAGCTAGCCGGTGAACGTGCATCTTTGTGAGATTATCTTCATTACTTTATCCTTTATCTACCTACTTTATCATCTTCGTTTGTATTTATCGTACCTTATTATTTTTTTCTTCCAGTCGAAACCAACCATCTAGGTTGATTAGTTATTCTTTGAGTAGTTCATACTATTTTCTAACCATACGGATGTCAGCGCACCGCACTGATGTCCCAAAACTACATTGCAGTCCTCAGAAAGAGGGTTGTATGAGGCATAGTACTGACTCCAAAAACTAGCTTGCCTAGCCCAAACTTAAGTTTGGATCTGTAGAGTGAGTGAAGTACATTATATTCCTCATCATTCTTGATCCTTATGCTAAAACATCCTTTTAGAGTGAGGTAAATTAGGGCAGCCCTTCTCTCTCAGCACTCCATGGCTTGGGGATTTGATGTGGTTGGTCCCCCTCTCTTACAACAATAAATATTAGGGATCCCTAACACCAATGCTTGTGTACTCATCTGTTGGAGTAGCGATAATCGACATGACAATATTTTCATGTCAAAGCTTACTCATCAAGTCTACATGTACTATAAAGGATGAACTTGTACCAATTGAACTCTCAAAGCCATCAAACTGGTATAAATAAGAGGAATAATCAACACTCCCAATGGCCACAACAATATCAGGATCATGAAGGTCTTGGATAACTACATCATGTGGGGTAAAATAGATTTTCCTAGAGGTGCCATATTGGAAAATCTATAAACTGAAAGAAGGTTGGTGGAGATATGATAGGAACAACATGAACTTCCTGAAGAAAACCACCCTCAAGTGTGACAATACTTGAGCCCAAAACTAAAAGTTGTGTAGAATCCCCAACTATAATCTAAGTAGTGCTACAATATAAAAGGGATGAGATCAAATCCTAAAAATGATTCATGTGATGTGTTGTGCTTGAATCAATTATCCATGGAGTTGCATAAGGTAAGGCCCAAGAAAAAAGAGCATGACCTTTACCTATAAATGAGGAAGAAGATTTAGGGGATGATATGTTATGCTACTACATAGATTCACCCACAACCTCTAATCACTTAGAATATATATTGACTATATGTCCCTCCTTACCATAAAAATTGTAAGGTTCACTTGATTTCTTCTTCATATTGGAGGAATACTCACCAGACTTATAAGATTTATCATACCAAGGAGTGGTTTAAGGTTTTTAATCTCACTTCTAAGATGGTTTGGAGGAACACTCACTACCTAATGAGGTATTTTTCTTGGGATTTTGCTTCTTCTTGTATTTCCCTTTGGATGTCTATGCTACCAATGCCTAGGTTTTGGAACTGGAAAGAGAATCAAACTAAGTCAACTTTTCCTATTCACGAGTCAAACACTCATAAAAACCTCAAAATTAGACATGGTAAGTGAATCACCCAATTCATCCATAGTAGAGTAGAATTTAGAAGAGAAGACATGAAATGGCCCTCTAGGCTTAGACAGAATCAGGAAAACACATTCTTTATCAATTTTATTCTTCCCACAACCAAAGCAAAAGATATTTCAAGGACTTAAACTTCTATAAGAAGTCCTCAATGGAGGGGGAAGAATCAAGAAGAAGTGATGTTAATTATACCTTAATCTAGAGCTTGGAACTATTGATGGTGCTAAAAAGATCACTGAACTTCACCCACATATCCTTAGGAGTGGTACAAGACTCAATATAAAATAAGTGATTGTCTAAAACCTACATTAAAATCAGTCCCATAGCCTCATCCATCTTGTTCCTATGCTAAATAATGTGAAATTGGAGAGTCAATGTTGGATCTACTTCATCCAAGATGGACCATAAACCCTTTGACATGAGCAATCTAGTCATATGAGCTTACCAAATATGATAATTGTGTGTTGTAATATGTTCAAATGAAGAGGCTTCTACCATGATGGTTAAGGTTTTCAAAACAATGTATGAGAAAAAAAATCTATTCTCTGATGTAAATAGATATTGAAAGCGAGAAACATACCCCCCACAACAAGAAAAACAAAACCTTAATGCAACTTTGAGAGCAAAAAATCTTAAAAAAGAAAAAACCACATCAGATAAAAAAAATTTTACCTAGTATTTTTTTGTAAAATGATCTAGATGGTTATTTAGAGCACTAAATCACCTTTCCAATGCCTATTTGTTCATAGAAAACAGATTTTGCATGCTTGAGTTATGACCCTAAAAGTACAAATAGGAAAATCTAACTTCAACTTACTATAGATTTTTTTTGGAAAAAATAGGAAAATATAATTGTACCACCAAGTCAGGCTCAGAACTAGCTTTTTGATGATATGAAGTTTTCAAAAAATGGACAACAAGGTAAAATTTAATATGACCAATTTTGTAGAAGATGCCCAATTTTTTCCTTGTAAGGTGAATTGGGGGATAGGAAAAGCGGCTCCTTGTCATATGAGTGCCCAATCACTGAGCACTGGGGTTTATGGCAGAGGGCCTGGTCATATTGGAACTAGGGGTTCGCACTTAGGAGTCTGTGGGCTAAGTACAAAAGGTAAAACGCTAGAGAGAGGTCACATTTATGGCTTGGAGCCTAGCCAAAGGTGCTTGAAGCCTTAACAATTGGAGCTAAAGCACCACCAAAGGGGTTCCTCCTTGGGTGGCATGCCACTCCATGGATAATGCTCCTAAATATAGCTCAAGAATTATTAAAAAAATTGTGCACTTAGAATGTATTTTTTATTTTTTTTGAATTCCACCATATAGTATGACCTAACATGAGTCATATAGGACCCCTATTAAGAAATTTTCCTTTGAATATCCTAACACCAAAATTGGGAAAATTTATAGTCAAAATTCATTGAATTTACCTCTTGAATGCAATGGTGATGTCCTTTTCACACCAAAATTCACCTAGAATTTTCCCACCTTAAAAAATTACCAAAAAAGCAATTTAGATTCTAGATTTGATCTTGTAGTTCCCTAGTTGTGAAAAAGGCTCAACAATGGAGAAGGGTATTTTTGAATCCATGCTCTAATACCATGTTAGATTTATGAATAACATGAGACATAGGTGATGAGCTTGATTAATAGCTAGTTTCTCTTGTTTAGTTCATAACTTTTAAACACTTTAAGTTGTGTATTTCATATACATTCATGAACTTATATACCTTTTATATCTTTTATTCCATCCAAACTAGACTTTGATGAGTGGAAAAATAATTATGATATGATGATGTTTGCATGGATGAATGTGTGAATGTGTATGAAACTTAGTATGAATCTTGGTTTAATTCATGATTGTTAATGGTGTGTATGCTTTAGATGAAACTAACTCCTTGTAGCCAAAAGTTTTACAACCTGCAACAATTGGAGAACTCAACCCACAACCAAAGGATTCCAAGTCGATTGTAGGGAAGATTCCAAGGATGTTGGAAACATGATAGTTGTAGAAATGATGGAAGCAATCATTGGATCGGTCAATTGTGATTCATCAGAGCATTCAATAAGATGATGGAGGAAAGAAGAAGTTTGCACTAATCAGGAAACTGATGTGACTATTTACACAAAGCATGTCTCTGTCATGTTGTTAAAGAAAAGTTGCAAAATTATTTATTTTCTTCTATCTTATTTAGTTATAGTTTCAGTTGTGTTACTATTATTTCGTTCCCCACCTCATTGAGTCAGCCTCTTATTTAAAAACTTCTTATTTTAATGTGGACGGTGTTTCATGTCACGATATGAACTTGGGTGGTGTTTTCTTAAGTTCATCAAACCTCCCACTTTACTGCTTGGGCCCTTTTATCTCCTTCCTATGTTCAAATTGGGCAGTGTTTTATATTTTTTGTCGAACCTTGCTGCCAACATGATGATTATTAGCCTGGGCGGTCTTTCACCATAACATTTGAACTCGAGCGCATATTTATAGAGTTCTTCAAACCTCTTTTATTACTACCCGTAGATGTTTGTTTTTAAATAATTGAAAGACAATTATGTGGGGAATAGTGAAAGTGACAACTACCATGTGTCATAATGCAAAATTAAGACATTAATGTCCACCTACTTCCATGTTTTTCCGTAAAGCCGATTTTGATGAAATAAAAGGATGGGAAAACATTCTTATTGCGGCAATTTTTGAGGACGAGATGGATGAGACGCATAGTCAAATTGCAGGGTTTTCCATTAGAGGTATTTTTAGTTTCCGTTCATTTGCAACCTATTTTCTGATAATTTACTCTTGCATTGAAGAAATATATATTTTCAAGATTCACTGATGCATATGGCAAGGGTTAAATATGCGGGCTATGAGTACGTGTCCGGGTTAACCTACAAAGGGCCTGAAATTGGTGATATTCAGCTAGGGTCTATTAATTTAGATGAATTATGGAATAAATTTAAAAAACCTAACCCTCCACCTATCATTGAGAGAGTAGTGGGTAGTGGGTTGATTGAAGCCACCGCATTTCCAATAGTTGTGCAATGTCTAAAACTAGTGTTGGAATGTATCAGACATTATAATTCATAGACACGGGAAGTTAGGATAGAGGATAATAGACTTGTTCTGAAGATTCAAAGGTCTACCTTTGTGTCCTATTTGAGAACTCCAAAAAGGGACAAATACTCACCAATGGACATGGCAAGCTCTCAGATTGAGTTTACTACCAAGAAATGGGTTTACATAAATGTAATAGCCAAGAACTAGATGGCCAAACTAAAGAAGCACAAGTCTCAATTGCCCCACAACCTACACAGGAACCATTTTGTAAACGAGGTGGCCAATATTGTAGTGTTGTTGCACAGGGTTAGGGGAAATGAAAATGTTCATAGTTTCAAAGAATGGATGTATTTCTTCATCCAAATAATATTTAGCAGGGAGCAATTCCTAGACTGGGAAAATATTATTAGCGACTTTCTACATGAGTTAATGGCATTCTTCACTTTGAAGAGATTTTTCTTTATCATATTTAATGTATGCCCTTGCTAGCACTCGACCCTAGCCTAGATTAAGGCTGAGTGATTTTCCTCCAAAAAAGGTACCAATTTATGATTACTTTGACAAACTCCAACTTCACAAAATATTCTTGCATTTTAAAAGAATTGTTGACACTTTTACCATGAAGATGGTTAGGGAATTGCAGGGGCATTCTACAATGAGATTATCTTCGGAAGCAATGTAATTTGTTGATTTTTATGGTAGCCACTTTATCCAATTTCAAAGATTTTCATACATAAGAGTAGGAGGATATGTTGGTTTCCCTATTAAATTACCCAAGTATCATGAAGAAAAATGGGTGATTATTGAGGTGAGTAGGCAATTGGCTGATGTTAATAGATTGTGTCAAGGTAGAAAAAGATTGACAGTCGGTTTTCTATTTAGTTTTGGTGCATATAGTTTCCAGTCAATGTCTGATGCTTTGAATATTGAGGAAGAATTATCCAGATATAACGTGCCCTCATATGAGGAGTGTGTTTCTTTTGATCTTAAAGATTATATTAAGAACAATCTAAAATTGGTCCCTACCTTCAATCACCAATCTAACCTTGCGGATTATTGGGTCAATTGCTTCGATGAATATGAGGTAAGAAGAAGAAGTTGGATGAGATTAATAGTAGAAAAAATCATCATTTATGATTTGAAATGGGATTTGCAAGGCATTGTTGAAGATGGGTCTAACATGGTTGACCTAGTATATACTGAATTGATATAGAGTTGGCCCATTCCTGCCATGGATTGGAATTTTAAAGAAAAGGAAACCATTGAAGCTAGAACTCCTAATGTTCTGACCAGAACCAGAGAATGGGTGACTAAAAAGAAAACTAAACAAGCCCGCCCTTGTACTAGGTCCAAAGACTCATGACCTATTGAAGGTACCTCCCAAGCCTTTGGTAGCAGGCAATCAACTGGTAATGCTCCTCAATCTTTATCATCAAGTGCCCAAGTAGGTGGTAATGGAAACCCACCAGAAAATAATGTGTATTCACAAACATGTGGGGATGACATTTTCAACCTACCTACTCTAGAGAAGGATAATGAAGGAGAGGAGGAAGAGGAAGGACTAGAAAACCTGAATGTTGATTCCCCTCCCTCTCAAGATGAATCACCTATCAAAGAGGTAAACCCCTCTCAGGGACCAAGAAAAACTACACCTGCAAGAGATACCCCTCCAGTCACTCAGACATTGTTTAAGTCACCAAGTTTTAAGGAAACTAAGGTTGCAGTAACCCCAGCTTGGCTAGAAGATTCATTGTCATGAAAAAGGAAAGCTATACAGCCTAGCTTACCTAAGAAAGACATGGTAGGTCAGTTGTACAAAGGACTTCAACTCCTAAACCTAAGAAGTTAAAATCCACTGCTAGGCTTATAGATGACACAAAATCAAGGACACTCCAGTTGGAAATTGCACACCCTTCAATGCAGAGAGATGTTTTTTCAAGCAACAGCAAGTGACTTTGAAGTGAATAGGGTCAACCTCGATCCTCCTACTAGGGATGGGGATGTTCATATTTTTCAAGTGTCAGCAGCCAGGATGGTTGAGAGATCAAAGAAAGATAAGGAAAGCAAAGATGAGTTGAAATCCCAAGTTCAAAACTTAACCAATTGTCTAAAGTCTATTTTTGAGGTTGTCCTGTAGCCTATCTCTCAAGTAGATGCTTTTGTTGAATCTCTTATTGTAGTTGGAAAATAAGCTCTAACTAAAATTAAAAGTTGTCAAAGTTTAAGTCGGGTTGTAGATGATTGGAATGAATCCCTCATCAAGAAGGGAAGCCTTGTAATTATTGAATCCTTTAAACACTTCCAAGAGGTGAGTGCTCTGAAAGCCACCTTATGGGATGAAGTCGTTTCTATTGAAAAAGAAGAGAAATTGTGGGTTAATTATAAAACTAAATTGAAGTTATTAATGAGCTCGGATATGGAAAAACTAGTTGCAAATCAAGTCATACCTAATGCTTTAGATAATCGCTACATGTCATGGACTAAAGGAGTAGAGTGGAAATTACAGGTTACCAAATAAAGTTTATAGAAGCTTAAAGAGATCATCAATGAATGTGTTGCCATTTCAGATGAAGCACTGAGCACCTCGGTAGCTCTTGGTCTACTTCGGGATAAAAATGGAATAAGGGATGATGTAGAAGCTAGAAGCTTGATAGTTGATTTCAAGAAAATAGTCAAAGAGTCTCTTGACTTACCCACTCTCAATGTTGAACATTTACAAAAACTAAGTGAATTACACCCAGTATCATCTCAAGCAATGGATCTTATGAAGGCTTGCAAGCAGCGCATGGAAACAACTAAAGATATTCATTTGACATGGAAGGTAAGGATGAAAAATGTAACCATTCCCCAACATAAGGACCTAATGCACATCCTTAAGGCTTTCTAGGCATGGCTCCTCTTTATTTCTTTTATGTGTCTTTTGTTAATTGGCTATGGACATGAAGAGGCAGGAATCATCCACCTATTTAAAATGTACCTATCTTTATATGCTCTCTCCAGACATTTTCTGCAAGTTTGCTCAATACTGTTGATGAATGAAATTGCTATTTTTTCTATGTGCAATTTGGTGGAGTTAATCTAATTTCTTAAATCTTTGTGTTTAAGAACATCTTATGCATGTCTTATCTTGGTATGAGAAATGCAATTCTTATAATCAATTTCATTTTTCATATGGTATTGAGTGAATGTTCTATTTCTAATGGTTAATTAGTCTTTGTGCTAATACTTCTATTCATTGTATCATGCACCTGATATTTGAAATTTTTCTGATATTGGGTATACCTTTTTTGCTTTCTAGTTAAAAGCATACATGACGTTTTGTTTTCTTGTTCTTTCAATTCATTGAAAATCCAGTGAGGGAGCTATACCTCAAAAATTTTGAGAATATTTATCTTATTCAAAGATTAATATTCAAAACTATTGGGTTAAAAAAATTTGCACCTTGTGGGCATTCAACTGTGGATTCCCAAGGTGCCCAATCTGTTATCCAACAAGTTGCAAATACTTTGTCTCTCTATATTTTGAAGGAGATTGGACATCATTTAATTTTTGTTTTTAGTCCTTATGCAAATAAACCTCCTCTTGAACCTATATAGTTGGATCAGTGGTTGAGGAGTGGATCTAGTTAGAATATATATGTTTTGATATTTCATAGTTTTATTTCATAGACAATATATTTGTTAGTTTTCTATTATGCATTTATGAATGAGAAATTTGTGAAGATTCTTGTTAGACTATAAAGTTCAGTTATATAAAATAAATATGTTCCAATTTACTATTATGATTAGTTGAATCAAGTAGCACATATTTGGTTTCTCCTATGGGTACAACTGCTTGAGCAAGGACCACTCAATGTACTATTCATCCACCTTAATTTTTGTTGTTAAATTATATTTTTACATTATTGCATTCATTTCAATAAATTCTCCATTACTTGCACATAATGATATTTAGTCTCATGATTTAAGTTCTATAATGCATTATTCAATCATCCTCCAGAGTGATTCAAGTAAGAGAAGTAAGAATCATAAGTGCTAGTGAACTGCAGAGTTCAGGTTTAGCAACCTTTACTATTTTCCTGCACATGTGTAAACCACCTATACTTGATGAATAGGTCATATAAAGTCTGTGAATTCACATATAGTGTTAGCATCATCAAAATATTATGAAGCCCTAGTTGATAATTTAATGGAATCTTTGAAAGGGTTTAGTGGACTATTCAGTTAGGAACCCTTCCTCTGAATTGTGTGTTTAACACCAAATTGACTGGACATTAGTGAGGCCTTACATTTTTGGCACCGTTGTTGGGGATGGTGATACATTTAGTATTCTCCTATGTTATTTCAATATTTCATAGTTAGAATTTTATTTTCAACATTAGGGAAATTAGGATTTAGTTATCAATATAAAAATGCTTTACTAACAATGTGTAGGATTCATTGATCCAAAGAGTCATAATTATTGTATGTAGAGGGAGCGAGATGCTCTAAGAAGATTTCCTCCCTCAACACATGAAGCTTTAGAGGATACTGGTGATGATAGTGAACAGAGTGAGGTTATTCCCAAAGAAGAATCATCCCTAACACCAATATCCACATTAGTTATAGAGGAGACTTCCCATACACATATCATCACCATGGGTGATGGTATAGTGGAAGACCCACCAGAGCATGTAACCTTTGAATTCCCCATTGCCAACCAGGAGAGAGAAATTGCACTAAAGAATATACCTCCTTAAGCATTACTTGTCTTCTATGGGTTGGTCACGGAGGACCCGGATACATTCTTTTTTGAGTTTGATGTTTTGTGCAAAAGTTATTATTATACTACAGATGCACATAGGCTCAAATTGTTTCCAAAAACCCCTAAAGGATGTTGCTCTAAGATGGTTTATGGGTTTGGGACGAGATGTTCCAAATTGGAATACCATGAAGAAAAATTTCCTAGAGAAGTATCAAGACTACTATAGAGGAATAGACAAAAAGAGGATGAATCCCTAGAAGACTACATGGAAAGGTTTCAATTTTTCCTTAAGAAATCTCACCAAAATAGACTCTCTAATGATTCTTTAAAGATGATATTCTTAATGGGGATAAATGAGGATTGTATGGGTGCACTTAACCTCATTGGGGAAGGTGATATCTCTCAAGCACCATTTGAGGAGATTTGCAAGGCATAAAGGAACTATTTAAGGTCTTTCACAAATAAGGTTAGAGGAGACAAGGTATCTTCCATCATCAAACCATCCAATGGAGTCTCTAAAGTTGAATTGAGTAATCTATTTTCAAACATGAAGGAGGATATTATTAGTCATCTAGCTACATAGCTAGATACCATCCATATCAAAAAGAAGAAAGAGGGGGAAAAAGTATCTCTTACATAATATGGTCCACATTGTAGACAAAGAAGGACTAACTACAAATGCAAGAGGGTGGAAAGTATCTCTGAAGGGATATTAGACTTCCATGCATTGGAAGGAGAAGATAAAAAAGTATTTTACATAGCTCAAAGGAAACCATGGCAACCAAGACAACATATGCCCCAAGATCCTTTGAATTATGACATGGAATTTCCTTGTAACAATTCAGATCTTCCTAATTGGTATCCTTAGTCTTGGTCCAATATGCAAAACCATCAATTGGAAAATTCCTCAAACCAATTGGAATCAACAAAAACAAAATTTGTGGGCATCACAAAATTATCGAGGATCTAACTATAATTCCCAATGGTCACCCCAACAAAACCAATGGAAACCCCAGTGGCAAAGAGGCCAGCAAAGGAAAAAACAAAATATGAATTATCAATAGCCACAACAACCCTTACAGCCACAAGAGCAGGCCATTATTCCAAACGTAATAAATCTAGCACCACAGTCACCTAGAGGACTTTAATTTCCAACATAACCTGCACCTAACCCCAATAATAAGCTCGTTCAGCAATCCTACACTAATGAAGTTGTTCAATACCCTACTTATGGGGTAGAGGTAAGTGATGTCCACCTCATATCAAGGAAAACTTTGGTTGGCCCTTCCTCCCCTCAAATCACTAAATTGATTGATGAGGAACCCCTAGCAGAGACCTTGGACAATCAACCTAAGGAGCCTGAGTCAAATCAAGTTAGCCAAACCAATCCAAGTCCAAAGCCTCCATTCCCTAAAATATAAGTAGTTCAAATACATCAAACACAAGTTGAAACTGACCTATTAGGATAACTTAAGATATTTGTATCAAAATACCCCTTATACAATCGATTAAGGAGGTTCCTATCTATACAAAAATAGTGAAATAAATTTTCCTTAAAAACCCAGGAAGGAAGAGGAAAGATCATCAAATTGTACAAGTCCTAGGACAACTTGCAAACATTATGTTGGGAAACATAATTGTCCCTAAGTATGCAATCCCTGGGAGTCCTAAAGTGGATGTAAAGATAAATTACACTCTCATTAGGAACACCTTGATTGACTTGGGAGTAGCTATAAATTTCATGACCAAAGAGACCATGAAGTTGTTACAACTAATAGTACTCATACCTACACCTACTATTATATAGTTGAAAGATGGGTCCACAGTCAAACCTGAGGGTATATTTGAAGCCTTGGTAATAACACTAGATTCATGGGAGTGCCCTATATATTTCATGATGTTGCAACCAAAGGCTAATCTTGCACCTTATCCACTCATTTTAGGAAGACCTTGGCTAGCAACAGCAGATGCCTTCATAGGTTGTAGGTCTAGGAATATGATTATCTCTAATGGAAATGTGACTAAGAAATTAGTTCTTTATCCACCAGCCTAGCCACATGTAGACCTAAAATAAGCCATTTGGCATTCCCTAGATGAGGAGGATAAATACTCCTTGCAAACCTTGATGACTATAGAATGTAATCCCTTTTTAGAACACCAAGATGAAGATGACTTGATAGTAAACATCATGCAAAATGACTATGGTAGGGACCCACAGCATTAGGACTATTTGACTATGGAAAATATTATCCATGTCAGTTCATCTAAGTCATTTCCCAAATACTTCATAATTTTTTACCTCACCAATGTATTCCAAACATATCAAGACTTGGCATCTCATCAGTGCAAACAATATTGAAGACTTTAGAGATCATGTCAGATGACACATTGAGTGCTAACAATCAATTGACTGATATACATCAGACCTCACTAATGAATGTGTTGCAAGCACACATAGCATCCTTTGCATGGGATTATCATGACATGATGGGGATAGACCCATAATTGTGCATGCATAGGATTTACATAAATAATGGTTTTAAACCCATAAGACAACCACAAAGGATAATGAACCCTACAGTCAAAGACAGTTAAAATAGAATGGAAAAAATTGTTTGATGCAGGCTTTATATATCCTCTCTGATATTCAATGGATGTCACCTCTAGTAATTGTTCCAAAGAAAGGAGGAAAGTGGAGAGTATTTGTAGACTACCAAGAATTAAATGTTGCAACTAGAAAGGACCACCTTCCACTCCCCTTCATTGACCAAGTGTTTGATTCATTAGCAGGAAAAAATTACTTCTCATTTCTAGATGGATTTAGTGGCTAAAACAAATTATGATTGCCCCAGAAGACTAGGACAAGACAACATTCACATTCCCTTGGGGCACATATGCTTATTTTTTCCTGCCATTTGGCCTATGTAATGCACCAACCACTTTCCAAAGGGAAATACTAAGTATATTCTCACACTTTTCCTTTGATTCCATGGAGGTTTATATGGATGATTTCTCAACATATGGGAATACATATGATGAAACACTTGGAAATCTAGAGAAGGTGCTAAAAAAATTTCATCAACACAACTTTGTAAGGAAACTAAGGTAGTGGAACAACTTCCTATACTAATCTTGAGAGGAGAACAATGTAAGACTTTATAGATCTTTAACAGTTATAGAAACTTAAATAGAAATAAGCATAAATATCATGCATACCATGACACGGTGATTTATGTGGGGAAAATGCTTTCAGGAGAAAAACCCCACACTCCAAAAGTTGCCCAATATATAATTCAAAAAAATTACAATATACTTGTAGAGAAATCTTCTCACAAGAGTATTACCACCAAAGATCTAGAGACAACATGACCGCTATCAGACTCTCAGAATACATCATTGTCTACAATTGTAGAATAATTCCCTCATAAAATAGGGTTACCTTCTAGGACAAGATAGGCCAACAAAATATCCACCATTAGATATAAAACCTAATAATGAATGGTCTAGATTTATAATATATCATTTATTTAATGTATGTTGACCATTTTAGGATATTTCCAAAAAAGTTAACAAAAAATTATTTACACGCATCACACTCCTCCCCTCCACCCCATGCTCTCATTGTATATTACACCTATCGGTGTAACTAGGAAATATATATATTCATATATATCCTATCAACAATAACCTTTATATAATTGCAAGGTCGAGACACAATTTCCCAATAAATCTCCCACTTGTCAAATACCTTGCAAGAGTAATGAGAGGGAGCAAACATTGTCTCTTAATTGCTATGGTTTGAAAGACATATAGTCTTTGAACACCATTTGAACTTCTCTATACTCACAGGCTTAGCTAAAGAATCAACAACATTCATTAAATTCTCTACCTTAACCAATTTACCCTGCCATCTTTGACCATATCTCAAATAAAATGATACTATGCATCCATGTGATTGGTCCTGGCATGAAATTTTGGGTTCTTGGCTAGAAATATCACACTTTGACTATCGCAATAAATTATCACTGCACCTTGTTTTATTTGGACAATATTTGAACATAGTCTCTTAAGCCAAATGGCTTCTTTACCAGCATGAGTAGCTTCCATATACTCTACTTCAGTAGTAGATAAAGCAACCACAACCTATCACTTACTCATCTAATTAATCACACCACCAAATAAAGTAAACACATAAGCAGTGGTGGATCATCTACTATCAATATCACCTTCCTGGTCTGAATCCACATAACCATGAATATCAAGGGAAATCTCATCTTCATTCATATTACTATGATAACACAAGGAATAATCTGAGGTATCACACAAATATTTGAAAACTCTTTTAACTACATCCCAATGAAATCTACCAAGATTAGACATATATCTAGAAAGAAATCCCACTGCTTGGGAAATGTCTAGTCTAGTACAAACCATAGCATACATCAAACTTCCAACTAAACTCTAGTAAGGCACTTTACTCATGTCCTCCATATTTGATGGAGATGTTGGACAATCTAAAATAGATAAATTTGTTCCAATAGAAATGGGAACACACAATGGTCTACAATTCTACATGTTAAATCTTTGTAAAATTAAATTGACATACTTTGGTGAAGCCATATCTTTCTATTCACTCTATCTCTTTTAATTTCCATCCCATGAATGTGTATAGTTGCACCAAGGTCTTTAGTTTAAAATTTAGTAGCAAGTTGAGATTTTAGTTCTAAAATAATACATTTCCCTTTACCAATAAATAAGATATCATCAACATATAATGCAATAAACAGGAAAGATCAGCATCAATTTTATAATAAACACAATGATCTAATTTAGACTGCTCAAATCCCAAACTCAATACATATGTATCACATTTATGGTATCACATCCTAGGACTTTGTTTTAAGCCATACAAAGATTTCTTCAATTTGTAAACCAACTTACTTTTACCTTTCATCACATAGTGCTCTCGTTGTGTCATATAAATATCCTCCTCCAAGTCACCATGAAGGAAAGCAGTTTTCACATCCATTTTCTCAACCTCTAGATCATAATTAGCAGCAATAGAAATCAAAAATATAATGGATGTAATTTTTGCAATGGGAGAAAATATCTCACCATAATCAACACCCTCAACTTGAGAGTAGCCCTTCGCAACTAACCTTGCTTTGTACTTCTCAATACTCCCATCTAAACCAATATTTTTCTTGAACAACCATTTTCAACCAACAGGTTTCTATGCTTTAGGAAATGGTACAAGATCCCACGTATCATTTTTTTTCAAAAATTTCATTTCTTCATCCATAGCAATATTCAAATATTTTGCATCATCCATACCTAATGCCTCTTCTACAAATCAAGGTTCATCCATGTTAGTATTCAAAGAAAAAATACATCTCTATTCATCAGGTGAATACCTTTTAGGTGATTGTCTATGTCTTGTAGACCTTTGAACAAGTTGAGTTGGAGATTCTTCCTCTTCTTTTGAAGATTCAGAGCTAGGTGAGCTCTCCTCAACTTCTTGTATATCCATGGGCCTCGATTCAACTTTCTTAGGTGTAGAAGGAAATTGAATCACATCTTCCTATTTACTTTGCTCTGGCTGCAATGTAACAAAAGAAGGCTTAGTTTCTCTAAAAAAACACTTCTACTATATATTACATTTTTGTAATAGGATTTCAAATCTTGTACCCTTTCACACCATAACTATATTCAATGAAGATACATTTCACATCCTTGTTCTCCAACTTTGTTTGCTTCTCCTTTGGCACATGTGCATATGCCTCACAACCAAAAAAATATAAGATATATGAATGCTTGTGACTTGACCATGCCTCTAAAGGTTTCTCATCAACAAGAGTTGATGTAGGGGACCTATTAATCATATAACAGGTAGTGGCAATAGCTTCAACCCAAAACCTTTGTTATAGATTAGCACCACTTAGCATACTCCTAGTCTTCTCCATCAATGTCTTCTTCATTCTTTCTACAACTCCATTCTATTGTGGAGAATAAAGAGTTTTGTTCTATCTATTAATACCATATTCTTTACATAATCTATCGTTAGAGAAAAATTCACCACCATTATCAATCCTCAAACATTTTATTTTCTTTCCAGTCTACAACTCAACCCTTGCTTTAAATTCTTTAAATTGAGTGAAAACTTTAGATTTACTCTTTAGAAATTATATCCATGTCCTTATACTATAATCATTAATAAATGAAACATAATATGTGGATTTACCAATTGAAGGAACATCTACATGACCAAACACATCATAATGAATGAGATCCAATACACCACAAGATTTACGAGAACTCGATTAAAATTGAACACAATTTTATTTTCCATAAATCGAATTCAAGATTACAATCAGACAAACCTTTCAATAAGGTTTTTATTTTTCAAGGTCCTTAGACCCTTTTCTCCAAAGTGGCCAAGTCTTTGGTGCCATAACATAGTTTTCTTTGTAGGTAACTTTGATTCAAAAGAAAGAGAACCCTTGGGTACTCAGAATCTTTGACCATCTATTGAAGGTGAAACCCTCACCTCTTTCATAGACTTTCTTTTCATAGAAGTGTTATTTCACTCAACAGTGCATGCATCAAGATTATACAATGTGTCACATCTGACACCTCTAGCAATCACCATAGCACCTCTAACCATCTTGTATCCCAAAAAATACTACCTGCACACTTGTATCTATTAGTTTGCTCATAGGTAACAGATTTCATGCTAATCCAGGAATATGCAACACACCATTAATCCTTTTTATTCTACCATCAGGAAACGTAATTTTAACTTTACCATGGCCAAAAATATTTAAATAAGAACCATCATCCAAGTACACCTTACCTCCATCAAATTCTCATATTCAGAAAACCAATCTCTATTAAAGGTCTATGGAAAGATGCACCTAATTCAATTAACCATGCATCATTACTTACATGAGTTGCCAAATTTGCAATGAATGTATCACCATCTTCCTTCTCAAACTAATAATCAAAATCAAATATCTCTTTTTCTTCTTATTTTCTTCTTTGCATTCCTTACAAACATGTTCAGGCTTACCACAGTTCTAGCAAATAACTTTGGACTTTCTAGGAGATTTATATCTCTCCTTGGACTTGGATTTGTCATGCTCTAATTCTTCTTACCTTTTTCCTTAAGTCTTCCATGAAAATTTAGGGCCCCCTTGGCAGTGATGGATACCTTCCTCCTCACCTCTTCAAAAATAAAATAACCCACCACATATTCAGTCTTCAAAAAATAGAAGTACTCCCAATAGCCATAACAAGAGAATCCCCTGAATTAGGCAAAGAACAAATCAATATCTTAAATTTCTCCTCCTCATCCATTTTGACACCAACTGATTCCAATTGAGTCACCAACATATTGAATTCTTCTAGGTGGTCTGTGATTCATCTACCCTCTTACATTCCTAAGGAATACAATTTCTTCCTCAAGAAAATCTTATTCACTAAATATTTGGCTTGATGCATCTCACCAAGTTTCTTCCATAGTTTCTACATAGAGGTGTCTTCATGGACATTGATTAAAATAGTTTTTCAGGCATAGTTTGATTAGGCCCTTGTATTTATAGTTCATAACATCATATTGAGCTGCCTGAGTAGCATTTGTAGGCCTTGAAACATTCTCATCAATAGCATCCCACAAATCTTGATCTATCAACAAATCCTCCATCTTCAGATTCCACATTTCAAAATTATTTCCAAAAAAATTATCCACCTCTATTCTCCCTTATGAACTTTCCATCTAAAAATTCCTACAACAAGATCACAAAGTATCTTTTACACAAGCTCCCACTCAAATCTAGATTAGTTCAAAAACCCCAACAACCCACAATTGAAACCAAAGGTGATCAAGCTCTGATACCACTTGTAAGGAAGCTAAGGTAGCGGAACAACTTCCTACACTAATCTTAAGAGGAGAATAATGCAAAAGTTTATAAATCTTTAATAGTTACAAAAACTTGAACAAAAATAAACATAAATATCATGCATACCATGACAAAATGATTTGTGTGGGGAAAACCCTTTTAGGAGAAAAACTCCACACTCCAAAAGCCACCCAATATATTATTCTGAAATCACAAAGATTACAATCTACTTACACAACAAACTTCTCACAAGAGTATCACCACCAGAGATCCAGAGACAACATGACCACTATCAGACTCTCAGAATAAATCACCATCTACAACACCACCAAAGATCCAGAGACAACACAACCACTAACAAACTCTCATAATACATCACTATCTACAATCATAGCACAAATCCCTCATAAAATAGGGTTACCTTCTAGGTCAAGATAGGCCAAAAAAATATCCACCATTAGATCTAAAACCTAATAATGAATGGTCTAGATTTATAATATATCATTTATTTAATGTATGTCGACCATTTTAGGAGTTTTTTGAAAAAAAGTTAACAATAAATTATTTACACGCATCTCACTCCTCCCCTCTACCCAGTGCTCTCATTGTGTGTGTGTGTGTATATCTTATCAACAATAACCTTTATATTATTGCAAGGTTGAGACTTAATTTTCCAACTTATCCCTGAGTCATGAAAAAAAATTCATGAGGATGACAGAAGGGATTGTATTGGGACATTTTGTGTCAAATGAAGGAATTCAAGTGGACCCCAACAAAATTGAAGTGATCTCAACACTCCTTGTGCCTCAAAGATAAAAATATGTTAGAATTTTCCTGGGACATGCTAGGTATTATAAGAGATTCATCTAAGAATTTAACAAACTTGCAACTCCACTATTTATTTTATTGTACAAAGATGTAGAATTTAAATGGACAGTTGCTTTTCAATACTCTTTTAAATCACTCATGACATCATTGACTAAAACCCTTTCCTTGAGAGGACCAAATTGGCCATTACCTTTCCGTATCCATATAGATTCTTCTAATTTTGGTATAGGATTTTTACTTGGGAAGAAGGCAACAAAGACTATGTCATATATTACATTAGCAAAAATATATAAGGGGCATAGCTCAATTATATAGTGATAGAGAAGGAGATTTTGGCAATGGTATATGTAGTAAACAAATTCAAGAATTATATTACAGGATACTAGTGTTTATACACACTAACCATACAACAATAAGGTATCTAATGAACAAACCAGTGGTTGGTGGCAGGCTTGTAAGGTGGTTACTATTGCTTTATGAATTTGACATTACCATTGTGGACAAGCTAGGAAAAGAAAATGTAGTGGAGGATTTTGTATCTAGACTACCAACCAAATCAAAAGAAGATGTTTATTATTCATTCCTAGATGAGAATTTATTTTCTCTATCTCTGCATACACCTTGTCTTGTAGACATTTCCAACTATCTAGTAGCAGGACACACGCCACCTCATTTCTCCCCAAGAAAAGACACAATCAGTTCCCAAGATTTTTCCTTACTTTTGGATAGTTGGATACTTATTTTACATAGGCCTAAATAACATTATGAGGAGATGTATCATAGAAGATGAAGTATATGACATTGTCAAAGCATACCAGGATTAACCTTGTGGGGGACACTTTACAAAAATGAGGATAGCTCTTTATACTTTCACCACTGGCTATTATTGGCCAACTCTTAATAAGGATGCAATAAAGTACACAAGGGGCTATGATAGGTGTCAAAGAATGGGAAGGCCAACAAAAATAGATGAAATACCATATTAGCCATAGTTAGCAATAACACCATTTGATAAATGGGGATTATATTTGATTGGCCCAATATCACCAACATCCAACAAGGAGTGCATCCTAGTATGCACAGATTACCTTACAAAATGGATGGAAGTTAAGGCTTTACAATTTGCAAGGGATGGTAATGTGGAAAAGCTTCTCTATGAGAACATATTTAAAAGATATGGACTTCCAAGGGAAATTTTCACAAACTAAGGACCCAAATTTACATCAGATTTGATCACAAAATTGGTTCAAGAGTATGAGATTAGACATAGGACGTCCAAACCTTCCCACCCTCAAGCTAATAGACAAGTGGAAGTCACAAACAAGGATATTGAAAACATTCTAACATATATAGTACAAATTTATAGGAAGGATTGGGTAGCTAGGTTGCTTGAGGCAACTTCGGCCTATAGGAAAACTGGGAAAACCACAACAGGATTTACACCATATGAATTGGTGTATGGAAAGAAAGTAGTACTTACTATTGAATTTGAGTATAAAACATTAAGAATAGTTGTTCAATTCGCCATGGACTTGTCAACAGCATAGCAGGAAAGATTACACAACCTCAATGCAATTTTGAAATCAAAATGGAATCCATACACCACACTGAAGTTGTTCAAAATCAAAGAATCCATTAGCATGATCAGTTCATCAAAACCAAGGAATTTAGTGTAGGTGATAGGGCTCTACTCTATGACTCATGATATTAGGTCTACAGAGGAAAGTTACAAACAAGATGGCTTGGTTTGTATGAAATAAAATAAGTGTTTCCCAATGGATAAGTATAGCTACATACAATTGATGAATTCAAGTTCTCCTTATTGGTTAATGGACATAGACTAAAAATGTATAAGAAATCACTACAAAAGGATGATTTCTTTCCTTCATTAATTTAGCTATTTGAGCCTTCATTTGACAACTCAACTATAGAAAGTACAAGTTCTACACATGACTTAGTAGGGGAGCTACATAGCTCACCTACTAATGTTACACAAGTATAATTTCTAACACATTTAACAAGCACACACTACATAAGGTGACGAGCAACAACAATCATGTTCTACCATGATCAGTGAAGTAGTAGGGACCTATAGCAACATGCCTAAAGGTGACAACATTTAGAAAGAGACCTATTACTAGAGGCACCTATAGCAATTGTCTAATAGTCAAATCAAAAACCCTCGTTGAATTAGTTGTATATCCTTGCTTTCTACCTCCATAATTTTGTACCTATAGCTACACATGTTAATTAATCAACAACTTCGCATGAGTTAAGTTTCATTTCACAAGAATTCTACACGTACATGCATTAACTTCTCAAAATTAGCATATATTATAATTTATTTTCTACAATTTTTAACATTAATTCATGCATGCTTCATATCTCATTTTATTTTTCACTTCATACAATTTATCCCTCCTCAATGACCCATACAATTAAGTGAGGACATTTAATATCTTTAGGTGGGGGAGGGGTACTCTTCATTTTCTTGATTTTCAAAACCCAAAAAGCTCTCTGGAACCTTTTTCATTCTATTTTCCTCCATTTTTACACAAATACAAGCTTAGGAGAGAAGAGAAGGGTTAGAAGTTGTTGAATTGAGAGGATACATCATAATAGAAGTGGAGAAGTTGGAGTGACAGGTAGAAATTGAATCCAAAAATTGAACTAGAAAAGAGAAGAATTAAGGGAATTAGAGAACAACATCAATATCATAGGTGGTAACATTATTTGTAGGGAACCAACAACATATGCCCAATTATTGGAAGATAGGATTGTATTACGTATTTTTAGACAAGTTGGATGGTTGGAGTACTTCTTAAAATTCACAAATCTCAATGAAGTCATGGCACAACAATGTGTTGCCACACTACAAAATTATGAAGCAACTATAAGAGGTTTGATGGTGGATGCTTCAGAAGCCGCCATTGTTGAGGTATTAGGACTACCATGGGAAGGAGAAGAGTTTCCAGTGAGGTATATGCCATTGCTACCAAGAACAAATTCAGAGAACATGGAGAAAACCTAGACTCGTCTTCTCAAGGTACAAAAAGATTATTGTTACCCTGGATATGGGCTTTAGTAACTTCTTACATAGTCAAATACTTAACCTCTGATGGTAGGCAATCCTTGTTGTATACAGTCCATTTCAAACTTTTAAGCCATTTTTTCCATGATAGGTGTGTGAATATTCCAAATTTTCTTTACAATTTGTTGAAAAGAATGAGTTCTAAGTATAAAAGGAAGAGTAGTAACACAACATTATCACATTTCTACTTAGTGATATTGCTAATAAAAAGAAGTTTGAGAATTCAATTTCCACAATTTTCTTGGGAAAGTTCCATAAATTGTAACCATATCAACACCATCCTTGAAGAACCTATTGTCCCAAAAAGAGAGGAGGAACTTGTTGTATCATAAATGGAAATTCCCTCTGGCTCCCCTGCTTCATCACCTACCCATGGAATATGAGATCCAAAGGAGAAGGGCCTGTAGGACACTCAACCTATAGCCTCTAAACAACCCATAGAAAAAAGTACACAAGAGACCCCTGCCTCTAGAGAAACATCAAGAACCAGAAAAAGGAATGGTGAATCTTATTTTGTACCTGCAAGGGGGAAGAACAAATCCACACAGCCTAGGAGGAAGTCACACTACCTAAAGAAGAAAGGTGCCATGAGAGGGTTGGTTAAAAATTAGAAAGAGGAAGATGTTGTTATGGTTGAGACAGACTCAGAATTGAAGGGGAATTCAACTAGTAATGAAAATTCACAAATAGGCTTTGTAATTGAGTGGTAATAATCTACATCGTAATGTTGTAATGTTGTATGCAATGGTAACATATAGATGATTCAAAGATTGATCAAGAGGTTGATCAGGGAAATGTTATCCTACCAGAATTGGAATTACTACTATGAACACCTGTGAAGCATAAGTACTGAGACTTTGTATGTAATGTTTTTTTTACTGTAATAAAAAGAGACTAATTCTTAGTGTGTAGGTTTTTCTCCCATAAAGGTTTTCCCACAATAAAATTGGTTTTCAATTGTGCGATGTTTTAATTCTCTATTCTTTTAATTTCATGAAATATGCATCTTAAGTGAATTGTAATTGTGATAATTGAATGAACTTTTTGTATCTCTCTCCTGTAAAATTGGCATTAGGAAGGTGTTTCTGCACTTATCTTTCCTTCCAAGTGGTATCAAATCCTATCCAGTTGTGTTATTGTTGTTGGTGAGTCAAATTTTTTGTGTTGATTTTGTTGAGTGGGAGTTTTGCAGAGAGAATCAATTTGAAAACTTGTTACAGGTTTGAGATGGTGAGCATATCTGGAAATATGGAAATTGACAAATTTAATGGTGGCAATTTTGAGTTGTGGAAACTCAAAATGGAGGATTTATTTGTTGATCAAGATCTCTAGGAAGTAGTTTTTGGAAATAAACTAGCAACAACATCTCAAACTGGTTGGGATGCAAAGGATCAAAAAGCCAAAGTTCTGATCAAAATTTGCTTGGATGATTCTGTTCTCTTGAACATCCATGAGGAGAAGATAGCTAAACTTCTATAGAAGAAGCTTAGTGATATTTATCAAGGAAAATCACTAGTGAATAATTTATTCTTGAGGAAGAAGCTATACTCTTTGAAAATGGAGGAAGGGGCATCTATATCAAATCACTTAAATACATTTAACATGATCATTACGCAGTTGACATCTGTTGGTGTGAAAATTGATGACGAGGATTGCTATATGTTTATGTTATGCTTTTTGTCTGACACTTGGGATCATTTAGTAATGGTTATTGGGAGTACAACAACCACTTTCAAGATGGAAGATGTGGTTGCTTCGCTGTTATCTGAAGAAATGTGAAGGAAAGCTTCTGAGATGGCCAAGGAGGCTCTTGTTGTTCAGGGTAGATTGAAGGAGAAAGGCAAGAAAAAGGACAAGAAGTCAAAATCTAAGTCAAAGGAGAGATCAAAGTCTCCTAGTAAAAATTCCAAGGTGAGGTGTTAGAACTATGGGCAGATTGGACATACTTGGAAAGATTGTAAAGAGGAGAAAAAGAAGAAAAAGAAGAATAGTTCTTTAGAAAATGAATCTTCTCAAAGTGATGCAAAAGCCTTCATTATAGCTTTGGCAACTCAGGCATCAGATGATGTTTGGATAATTGACTCAGGTGTATCTTTTCACATGACCTCTCATAGAGGTTGGTTCTCTAAATATGAAAAGTATTCTAGTGGAAAGGTGTATCTAGGAGATGATTCTCACCTTGAAAGTATGGGTCGTAGCAGAGTTAGAATTCAATTTCCTAGTGGAAGAATTAAAGGAATAAATGGTGTAATGCACATACCAGGTCTGGTTCGTAAAATTTTTTTGTAAGTAAGTTGAATGATGTTGGTGTGCAAGTTTCTTTTTCAAACAGTATATGTAAAATGACTAGAGGTTCTATGGTGATGGCTAAGGGTGCATGAATTGGCACTTTGTATAAGGTGGATGCACATGTTGTAAAATGTAATAGTGCTTCTGTAAAGTCATGTAATTCAGACCAAGTAGAGAAGAAAAATATTGTACCTGTGGGAGAAAACTCTTTAGAGGTGAATCTCCCAGTAGAGAAAACTATGATGTGGCATCAAAGGCTCAGACACATTGGTGAAAAAGGCTTAAAATCCTTGAAAAATAAAAGTCTGGTTGAAGGACTTGATGATTGTAACCTTGAATTCGAATTTTTTGAACATTGTATATATGGAAAGCAGCACCATGTTTCCTTTTATTCAAGTCCTCATAAATCTTCTAGAATTTTGGATTACATTCATGCCGATGTATTTGGTCCAGTAAATGCACCTTCGTTATTAAAATTTGTGTATTTTGTCTCATTCATAGATGACTATTTGAGGATATTTGTGTATTTTCTAAAAAGAAAAACAAAAAATTTCAATCAGTTAAAGGAATTTAAAACCTTGGTAGAAAAATTAAATGCTTGAGGATGGATAATGGAGGTGAATTTTTTCAAAAAAATTTGATAAGTATTTCAAATACCATGGAATTAAAAGACATAGGACTACTCCTTATACTCCATAGCAAAATCAAGTTGTTGAAAGGATGAATAGAATGTTGATGGAAAGGGCGAGAAGTATTTGAGCAATGCTAGTTTGGAACAGAAATTTTGGGTTGAGGCTATAGCTACAACATGTTATTTAATTAATAGATCTCCCACTTCGATGCTCCTAGATAAAACACCTATGGAAGCATCGTCTAGTAGAAAGCCCTCTTTGAGACACATTAGAGCCTTTGGTTGTGAGGCATATGCATATGTGTCGAATGAGAAAAGATCTAAATTGGAGAACAAGGTAGTAAAATGTTTCATCAATTATGGGATTTGTGTGAAAGGGTACAATCTTTGGAATCCAATTACTAAGAAGGTGTTGTACAATAGGAGTTTAATCTTTCATGAGATGAACCTTCTATAGTTGATCTATAATTAGAGGTGAAAGAAGCAAAGAACAAGGAGGTAGTTGAAATTCCACTTACTCCAAAGAAGGAGGAACTACACACTCCTGGTGCACTTGTTAATGAGGAGAGCTCAAGAAGTTCTAAAAATTATGATCATGAAGAAGAACCTCAACCAACCTGTGAGGAGGTCTACACGTGAGAAGTGGCAACCTAAAAGGTTTGGTTTTTTATGTTAGATTTTAGTTGTGCCAATGCTTTGATTGCTAAAACTGATGAGCCTAGGACTATTAGGGAGGCATTGGATATGTCTAATTTAGGTTCTTGGTTGGAATCCATGAATGAATAAATGGCATTATTGAAGAAGAATGAAACTTGGGATTTGGTACCTTTTTCTGAAGGTTGAAAGCTTGTTGGGTTCCAATGGGTATTTAAAAAGAAAATTAGTCTGGATGGCAGTGTTGAGAAGCATAAAGCAAGGTTGGTTGCAAAAGGGTATTCCTAGGTGGAGGGAATTGACTAAGGAGAAATATTTTCTCATGTGATGAAGTTGACATCAATCAAATTTCTATTGTCACTTGTAGTAGTGTATGACTTAGAGATTGAGTAGGTGGATGTGAAGGTAGTGTTTCTTTATGGTAACTTGAATGAAGAAATTTACATGTCCCATCCAAAGCACTTCATTGAAAAAGGTAAGGAAAATCTGGTTTGCAAGTTAAAAAAATACTTGTATGGTTTAAAACAGTCGCCTAGAATGTGGTACCAAAAGTTTGACAGTTATGTGTTGTCTTTTGGATTTGTGAGACTGAAGTTTGATCATTGTGTGTATTTCAAGACTAAAAATGGTCGACTTCTTATTATTTCCCTATATGTGGCTAACATGTTATTCATTGGGAATAGTAAGGGTATGATTTCTTATTTAAAATATCAGTTGTCAACATAGTTTGAAATGAAAGATTTAGGAGCAGTTAGGTACATTCTAGGGATGGAAATCAAAAGGGATAGAGGAAATAGAAAATTTTGGCTCAACCAAAGAAAATATATTATTGTTGTCCTAGAGAGATTTAATATGACACATTGCAAGCTACTAGTTGTTCTAGTGTTGTAGGGATGAAGCTATATGTTGAAGATCGTTCAAAATCTCCTACTGAGATGGAGGAAATGACTAGGGTGCCTTATGCGAGTACAGTTGGCAGTTTGATGTATGCAATGGTATGTACAAGGCCATACATTGCCCAAGTAGTGGGAGTACTTAGTCAATTTTTTGCTAATCTAGCAAGACCACATTGGGATGTTGTGAAGAGAGTTTTTGGATAGTTGAAGGGTACTGCTAAGTACACCTTGTGCTATCATGGTTACTCTACTAGATATCAGAATTCAGGTAGCATTCATGGATACCTATATTTTGATTAGGCAAGGGACATTGATAGTACGATATTCACCAATGGATATGTGTTCACGTTAAATGGTGGTGCAATTAGCTGGATGAGTAAGCAACAAGTTGTAGTCACTTTTTCCACTGTCGAGGCTCAGTACATGGCAGCAACTCATGCATGTAAGGAAGCTATTTAGCTTAGATGTTTGTGTTCTGACATTGGTTTTGATGCAGGGAAGATTGTTATTTGTTGTGATAGTTAGAGTGCTATTTGTTTGGCAAAAAATCCAACTTTCCATGCCAGGATGAAACATGTTGACATTTAATACCACTTTGTTCATGATATGGTGGAGGATGGAAAATTTAATCTGGAGAAGGCTGATACTTTGGCGAATGTTGTTGATGCATTGGAAAATCCTATGAGCATGGATAAGTTCAAATGATGTACCTGTTCAATGGGCCTTGGGGCCTATGCCATTTAGTGACTTCAAGTGTTGGAGGTGCCAATATGTTCTTTGTCAAGTGGGAGAATGTTGAAAATAGGTGTCTCAAAAATACTGGCTATGTCTCCTTTAAATCATGTAAATGCATAGTTGTATTGGCAGTTTTGCTAAGTGTTCTTAGTTTACATCAAAGTTTTACTTTGGTGGTTAACATTATGACAGTTTAGTAAGTATGTTTAGGTTTTACATTGGACTGTTTACTTAGTGTTACATTGGCGGATATGATAAATATTCACAATGTGTGTTGGTTATTCATTCACTGTCGGTGAGATAATTTCATTTCATCGAGACTTTGAAGTTAGTCCCCTCAATGAGTTGATAAAGAGTTAACCAAGCAATGCCCGCTAGCCTGATATCCTATGGCGGGACCGAGGCTTAACCTCACGGGGGTGCGGGGGACGGTGATAACCGTCAACTCATTGGACATGGCAAAAGAATAGAAAAGCCAACGTTCATTTGGCAATGCATATCACAAATATAGACATTTCAGTGTGACCTTTCTATATCGATGGAAGGTGTTATATGTTGTTCCCTTGACATGGAAATATGTTTGATCAATGGTTGCAGTTATAAGGATCCAACGACACCCACGATCATAGTAGAAATTTCTCACTATGTTATAAGGATCCAATGGCACCCCGAGGGAAAGTGGGGATTGGTTGAGATCAAGCAAGTGTTGATCAATGATGTATGTTGATGACTTAGCATGTAATATGGTTTTTGAAGTGACTTTGAAAGTTTAGGGAGACTTTGGATGTTGTCTCTTTGATGGTTTGACATGTCATTGATAATTAAACGGTATTGAGACTGTTTGTTTATAGGAACTAAATCGATTAGTTCCTAGTATTGCTTGGAATGTAGAACAAATAGGTTTTGTAACTGAATGGTAATAATCTACATTGTAATTTTGTAATTTTGTACGCAATGGTAACATATAGATGATCAAAGATTGATCAATAGGTTGATCAGGGAAATTTTATGCTGCCAGAATTGGAATTACTACTGTGATCAACACTTGTGAAGCATAAGCTTTGAGACTTTGTATGTATTTTTTTTTTTATTGTAATACAAAGAGACTAATGCTTGGTGTGTGGGATTTTCTCTCCTAAGGTTTTTCCCACAATAAAATTGGTGTTCAATTGTGTGATGTTTTAATTCTCTTCTCTATTTTGTTAATTTCACGGAATGTGCATCTTAAGTGAACTATAATTGTGAGAATTGAATGAAATTTTTGTATCTTTCTCCTATAAAATTGGTGTTAGGAAGGCATTTTCGCACATAGCTTTCCTTACATGCAAGACAAATTATGTGAGTTTTACTTGCATAACTTTGTTCTCACAGATCAAACATAATGGAATCCACTAATTTTTGTGGGGGATTTACAAATTAGAGCATTAGCTTCTTATATCAGGATTGAACAACAAAAGGGTGAGATCTTGCAAGAATATACTGAAAAGGAGAAATCTATTGCTCTACAATTATGGAAAGAATATAAAGATCCAAATGTAGTTGTTGATGAGTGGTTAGAGCTCTTGACCTATAAAGGTGTGGGGAGAAAAATAGTCAGTGTCAAGGAACGTGATTACATCAAGATGAAGCAACTAGTTACAGGACCTATTGATCACACCTTCCAGTTTGTGAAGAAGAGATGGGAGGAATTAACCCTGAATTAAAGAAAAAGGAACCTCACTCCCTCTATAATTTTATATCCATTATTAGATCTCACAAGTATATAGACATTGTCAAGGATAATGGACTTAAATGGTGTCCACTGGAATTTCATCCACCTCTTCTTCTCTACCTAGTGCCACATTAGATAGGGAGGAACCAAGATGAATATTTACAAACAACAGAGAATTTGAGGCTGGAAAAAATTTTATGTCAAAAAGGTTGTTATTTGAGATAGATTGGTGACAAATTTGAGGGAAATGTCTCTTCAATACAAGCTCTAGTCCTAAATGTTGCTTGAGGACAAGCAATTGCTTAGTTGGGGGGAATGATGAGCCTAATTAATAGCTAGTTTTATCTTTTTTAGTTCATATGTTTTAAACACTTTAAGCTACTTATTTTATATACATTCCTGAACTTATATTCCTTTTATATCGTTTATGCTATCCAAACTAGACTTTGATGAGTGGAAATATGATTATGATATGATAATGTTTGCATGGATGAATGTGTGAATATGTATGAAATTTAGTATGAATTTATGTTAAATTCATGATTGTTAATGGTATGTATTATTTAACTAAAACTAGCTCCTTGCAACTAGAAGTATTGCAAACCGCAACAACTAGTGAACTCAACCTGTAGCCAAAGGATTCTAGACCAATTATAGGGGAGATTCCAAGAATGTTGGAAACATGGTAGTTACAGAAATGATGGAAGCGATCATTGGAGTGGTCAATTGTGGGTCATTAGAGCATTCAATAAGATGATGGAGGAAAGACGAAATTTTTAGTAATCAAGAAACTGACATGACTGTTTGCATAGAGCACATCTCTATCATGTCGTTAAAGCAAAGTTGCAAACCTATTTATCTTCTTCTATCTTCTTCAGTTATAGTTTTATTTGCAAATACTTTGTCTCTCTATTTTGAAGAATAGTGGACATCTTCATTTAATTTCTATTTTCAAGCCTTATGCAAGTAAACCTCCTCCTGAACCTATATAGTTGGATCAATGGTTGAGGAGTAGATCTAGTTGGAAGATATATGTTTTGATAGTCATGGTTTTGTTTCATAGATAATAACTTTGTTAGTTTTTTGTTATGCAATTCATGAATGAGAAATTTGTGAAGATTCTTGTCAGATTGTAGAGTTTAGTTATATGCAATAAAGATGTTCTAGTTTACTATTATGATTAGTTGAATAAATTAGCACATATTTGGTTTCTTCTGTGGGTACACCAGCTTGAGCAAGGGCCACTCAAGGTACTATTCACCCACCTTAATTTTTATAGTTAAATTAGATGTTTACATTATTGCATTCATTTCAATAGATTCTTCATTACATTCATGTGAAAAATATTTAGTCTCATGATTTAAGCTCTATAATGCATCATTGAGTCATCCTCCAGAGTCATTCAAGTAGTTATAATTAAGAATCAATAGTGCTAGTGAAATTGTAGAGTTCAAGTTTAGCAATTAATAGTTACAATGTTAAGCCAAAGGTACCCACAACATCAGTACCAAATTAAGTTATTTCCTCTATTTTGTAGTTTACCTTTTATTTTCCTTTTCTAGTCTTTATTTTTTTCTTGCACATGTGTAAACCACCTATACTTGATGATATAGGTCATGTAGATTCTATGAATGCACATACAGTTCCAACATTATCAAAATATTACAAATCCCTAGTTGATAATTTAATGGAGCCTTTGCAAGGGTTTAGAGGACTGTTCAATTAGGAACCCTTCCTTTGAATTATGTGTATAACACCAAGTTTACTGGACATTAGTGAGGCCTTACAGTGAGATCAAACAATGAACAATAACACCTTACAATTCCATGCAAGAGCTCTACAAAATAAAGATTTATTATTCCTTAACAATAAAATTATTATAGAATGAAATAATACAAAGAGAAAGTGCTTTATAAGAGAAACCCTAAATGATAAAGGGATTAGATCATGACAAGTTTCATCATCCTGTGTGATGAGAAAAAATGATATAATTTAATAGCTCTCTAGTTAGTAGAAAAAATAACTCCTAATTTTAGCTTAAGTACATGAGAATAAATAAATTAAAAAATAACTAATTAAATATTAATTAATTATTATCTATTGCATGGTTAATCTAACAATATCTATCTAAAATATGAAATATAAAAAGACATAAGTAAATAATCACTTATATCAAGTTGGTGATTCTCCTCAATCATCATCTGCTTCTCTTCATCAACCTAAGTAACAATTACATGAAGTGGAGTTTTCACCTCCTCTTGTGGAAAGAATGAAGAATAAAATTAGGATAAATATTAGTATTGATTATTTACACTAAATGATGTTAGATAAAATAATAGAATATGTAATGATATTTATATTACTAGCTCATAATTTAGTGAGAAGCATATAGAAAACAAAGTTGATGCAACAATGCCCATAACCATTTTTCTATGAATACCAAGATTATCTACTAATGTAGCAATTCCCATAATTTCTTTCAATCTATATGATTATAAATTAATCAACAAACCAAAATAAATTTCAATCTAAATAAACAATTTTCCTAGCATGTATTCATAAACCGATGAAATCATATAAGAACCATCAAATTATAGTTGAAATCATATTTAAGAAGAAAAATATAATGGTGTGAAGTTTTTTAAAATGTCCATTCTACATATGGTCCAATGCCTTCTCAATAGTGGATTTGTACTTAGTGACAAGAGGGCTCTATTGTTGATCCCCTTGTATAGTGATAGGAGTGTACCAAGACCAATCTCCATAGAAATTACAAGGGGGTTCTACCCCCTTGACCCCAATAGTGTTTTCCACCCTTAAGCCCCTACTTTAACATTATGAAAAAATAATTAATGGGGGTTGGGTTGATAAAAAATAATTTGACACTATAATTTAATTTCTAATAAAATATTAATCATAAGTCTAAAGGGCCTCCTCTTTATTATAGTAAAGTTCTTTTTTTTCTTCAATTCTTTTTCATATGTATACCTTTAAACTTTGGTGTAGGGATTAATTGTTCTCGTTTAGATAAATATATTTCTTAATAATTATGGAAATTCTAAAACACAATTATTTCGAGTGGCCTCCATTTTTTGTCTTAACTATTTGTCCTTGAGAATAAATATTTATATCATCTCACATAGAATCTCTCTTCTAATGCATCATATTTTGTTTTAAAATTAATAAGCTTTAATAATTTATTTTTGAGAAGATAAGCAAGCTTACACTTTCGTGCTAGATGTTTATTTTGAGTAGAATAAAATATAAACACTAATTAAAATATTAAAATTTTATATTTTTGAAAACTATATGTATAGACAAAATGTATTTTTAATTTTATTATATTGTTTATGTGAGTGGGAGTTGTGAGAATACTAAAATTTTCAAATAATTTATTTTTATTTGTGTAAATTGACATATTTGACCCTTGAAAATGAAGTAGTTGGAAATGATATGAGGTCACTATGTACAACTCTAAGGGTGCCTTAGCACATGTGGCTCTACCCGTAGGAAAAGAATCTTGATGATGTTTTCCAAGAGCACATCCATGAAAAACACCATCAATACAAGAAATCTTGGGAGCCCTAACACCAATGCTTGTGTACTCATCTGTTGGAGATAGCGATAATCAACATGACAAAAATGTTCATGCCAAAGCTTACTCACAGTGTCTTCATGTGCTATAAAAGATGAACTTGTACCAGCTAAACTCTCAAAACCATCAAATTGGTATAAATGAGAGGAAGAATCAACACTCCCAGTGGCCACAATAATATCAGGATCATGAAGGTCTTGGATAACTACATCATGTGGGGTAAAATTGATTATCCTATCAGTGTCAAATTGGAAAATATAATACACTAAAAGAAGGTTGGTAGAGATATGATGGACAATTCAAGAACTTCCTAAAGAAAACCACCCTCAAGTGTGACAATACCTGAGCCCAAAACTAAAAGTTGTGTAGAATCCCCAATTACAATCTAAGTGGTGCTATAATCTAAAAAGGATGAGACAAAATCCTAAGAGTGATTCATGTGATTTGTTGCGTTGGAATCAAGTATCCATGGAGCTACAAAAGGTAAGGCCCATACAAAAAGAGCATGACCTTTACTTGTAAATGAGGAAGAAGATTTAGGGGATGAGATGTTATGCTACTGCATAGATTCGTAGAAAGCCTCTAATCTCTTCCAATATCTATTGACTATATGTCCCTCCTTACCATAAAAATTGCAAGGTTCACCTAATTTCTTCTTTGTCTTGGAGGAATACTCACCAAACTTAGAATATTTATCATACCAAGGAGTGGTTTGAGGCTTTTGTTCTAAATTGTAAAACGGGTAGGAGGAACACTCACTACCTGATGAAGTATTTATCTTGGGATTGTTCTTCTTTGTGTATTTCCCTTTGTATGTATATGCTACTAATGCATGAATTTTGGAACTAGAAAGAAAATCAAACTTAGTCAACTTTTCCTATTCACAAATCAAACACTTACAAAAAACCTCAAAATTAGGAATGGTAAATGAATCATCCAATGCATCCATAATAGAGTATAATCTAGAAGAGAAGACCTAAAATGGCCCTCTAAGCTTAGATAGAATTAGGAAAACATATTCTTTGTCAGTTTTATTCTTCCCACAACCTTGAAAAAGAGATCTCAAGGACTTAAACTTCTACAAGAAGTCCTCAATAGAAGGGAAATAAACATGAATAAGTGTGTTAATTCTATCTTAATTTGGAGAGCTCGGAACTCATTGATGGTGCTAAAAGGATCATTGAACTTTACCCACATATCCCTAAGAGAGGTGCAAGACTCAATATAAAATAAGAGACTATCTAAAACATGCATTAAAATCAATATTGTAGCCTCATCCATCTTGTTCCTATACCAAAGAATATGAAATTGGTGAGTCAATGTTTGTTTTAATTCATCCAAGGTGGACCATAAACCCTTTGACATGAGAAATTTGGTCATATGAGCTTTCTAGATATGATAATTGTGTGGTATAATACATTCAAATGAAGACGTGTCTTCCAAGGTTTTCAAAACAATGTGGGAAAAACTTCTATTCTTTGATGTATATAGATACTAAAAGTGAGAAATATAACCCCACAACAAGAAATACAAAACCTTAATGCAACTTTGAGAGCAAAAAAACGTTAAAAAGAAAAAATTACATCAAATAAATCTTTTTGTACCTAGTAACCTTTTTGGAAAATGGGCTATATGGTTGTTTAGAGAACTAAATCACCTTTCCAACACCTATTTGCTCACAAAAAATGGAGTTCATATGCCTAAGTTATGGCCCTGAAAGTGAAAATAGGTAGATCTGACTTCAACTAACTGTATATTTTTTTTGGAAAAGAACTTGAAAATATGCTTGTACCACTGGATCAAGATCAGAACTAGTTTTCTAATTATATAAGTTTTCAAAAATGGACCATCGAGGCAAAATTTATGACCAATTTTTTAGAAGATGCCCAATATATCTTGTAAGGTGAACTAGGGGCTAGCAAAAGCAGCTCTTTGTCATATTCAAGTGCCCAAAAACTGGGCACTAGGGCTTATGGCAGAGGGTTTGGTCATATTGGAACTAGGGGTTGACACTTAGGAGTCTATGAGCTTGAGTGCAAAAGGTGAAACACTATCTAGAGAGATCACAAATATGGCCTAGAGCCTAGCCGAAGGTGCTTGAAGCCTTAACGGATGATGCTTAAGCACCACCAAAGGGGTGCCTCCTTGAGCAACACACCACTCCATGGGTGATGCTCCTAAATACAGCTTAGAGCACTATTAAAAAAGTGCCATGCACTTAGATTTTTTTTTTGAATTCCACCATATAGTACAACTTGACATGAGTCGTATAGGGCCCTTATTAAAAAAAATAATATTAGAAGCTCTTGACACCAAAATTGGGAAAATTTATAGTCAAAAAAATTTCACTTAACCTTGAATGCAATGGTGAGGTCCTTTTCACTCCAAAATGCACCTAAAATTTTCCCACCTCCAAAAATTACCAAAAAAGCAATGGAGATTCTAGATTTGATCTTGTAACCCTAGTTGAGATAAAAGTTCAAACATGGAGAAGGGGATTTTTGAATCCATGCTCTAATACCATGTTACATTTGTGAATAACATGAGACATAGGATCAAACAACGAACAATAACACCTTCTAGGAAAGAGTTGTAGAAAATAAAGATTCATTATTTCTCAACACGAAAATACTTACAAAATGAAATAATAGAAAGAGAGAGTGCTTTATAAGAGAAACCCTAAATAATAAATGGATTATACCATGACAAGTATCATCATCCTATGTGATGAGATAAAATGATCTAATAACAGCTCTCTATTTAATAGAAAAAAGAACTCCTAAGTTTAGCTTAAGTGCATGAGAATAAAAATTAATTAATTATATCTAATGCATGATTACTCTAACATTATATATCTAAAATTTATGAAATATACAAAGACATAAGTAAATAATCATTTATAGCAAGTTGGTGATCTTCCTCAATCATCATTTGCTTCTCTTCATCAACCTAAGTAACAACTACATGAGTGGAGTTTTCACCTCCTCTTGTGGAAAGAATGAAGAATAAAATTAGGATAAAAATTAATATTGATTATTTAAACTAAATGATGTTAGATAAAATAATAAAATATGTAATGATATTTACATTACTAGCTCATAATTTAGTGAGAAGCATATAAAAAACAAAGTTGATGCAACAATGCCCATATCCATTTTTCTACATGAATATATCAAGATTCTCTGCTAATGTTGCAATTCCCATAATTTCTTTCAATCCATATGATTATAAATTAATCAACAATCCAAAAGAAATTCCAATCTACTAAAAATTCCCTTGCATGTGCTCATAAACCAATGAAATCAAATATGAACCATCAAATTATAGTGGAAATCATATTTTAGAAGAAAAATAATTAATGGTGTAAATTTTTTTGAAATGTTCATTGTAAATATGGTCCAATGCCTTCTCAATAGTGAATTTGTACTTAGTGGCAAGAGGACTCTATTGTTGACCCCCTTTAATAGTGAGAGGAGTGTACCAAAGCCAATCTCCATAGAAATTACAAGGGGGCTCTACCCCCTTGACCCCATTTAGTGTTTTACACCCTTAAGCCCCTACTTTAACATTATGAAAAAATAATTTATGGGGGGTTGGGTTGATGAAAAAAAGTAAAGAAATGATTCATCATGGTAATTAATTCCCTTAGCTAGTATTCATTAGGATTCAATGACATTTTTAACATATTTCTAGTAATATGTATAATTTTTTCTAGAAAAATAATATATTTAAAGAACATAAAAAAATCATGAAAAATAATGCCCTTAGCTAGGATTCACCAAGATTTTATGGAAATTTTTAGAGGTCATTTCTTAAAACTATCATTTTCTATGAGAGCATCATAACACTATATTTGTATGCACATCCTAAGTCCATTATACATTGTTGTTTTTCTTTGATATTTTTTTTTAAAGTTGTATAATTGTTCCATTTAGGACTCTAACTAAGGAGAATGTAGCCCTAGCAATTCTCCGTGTTATAAAAAGTGTTCCTAAAATTATAAATCTTTATATAGATTCAAATATCAAGAGATCAAGGTAACCAAATTATACTAGTCCAATTTTGACCATATCAATTCTAGGAGTATAGGTTTAGGTGGGTGAAAGTTCAAAGTTATGTCTTGCTTTTATAAAACACAATTATTTCGAGGGACCTCTATTTTTTGTCTTAACTATTTGTCCTTGAGAATAAATATTTATATCATCACATAGAATCTCTCTTCTAATGCATCATATTTTGTTTTAAAATCAATAAGCTTTAATAATTTGTTTTTGAGAAGACAAGCAAACTTACACTTTGGTGTTGATGGTCTATTTTGAGTAAAATAAAAATATAAACACAAATTAAAATATTAAAAGTTTATATTTTTGAAAACTACACATATAGACAAAATGTATTTTTAATTTTTTTAATATTGTTTATGTGAGTGGGAGTTGTGAGAATACTAAGCTTTTCAAATAATTCATTTTTATTTGTTTAAATTGACACCAAAGTGATGCTATATATGTGAAAAATTGTGGACTAGATCTATATTAGTTGGAATGAATCTAGCTAAAACATATTTTTCACCGGCATTAACTTTTATTTAGAAATGCTAAAATTTAGTTGTGTTGATAAGATAGTTTAAAGAGGATGCAATTTTGAACTTTCATCTAGACTAGACCACTTCAATTCTATAAAAATAGAGATCAAATCCACAAATACATCGCTAAAAATAATTAATTTTATTCAATTTACACACTCTAAAAGAGTCGTATAAATGAACTCTAAAAATATGATAAATCAATTTTTAACATCTTCAACATCACATTCCATCCTTAAAATCTAACTAAATATTACAATTTAATCAACGATTTATTTGACAATAACAACTAAATATTACAATTTAATCAATAACAATTATTTTGATTTATAAAAGATATTTGTTTTACCCATACACTACAAATCCATAGGAGATTCCAATCAATTACTTCCCTTCTCTAATAAGCCTAAAACCATTGGGCCTGCAAATAAATTAGCTTTCCCAATATGCTCTTACATACTCATTGGGCAAAGGTCCCTATCTCTCCTCCCCATTAAACTTTCCTCAATAAAAATAACAATTATTACTCAGCATATTATTATTATTATTAAAAAAATTGTGACCCCTACTTTTTCCAATAAAGTCAAAAAAAAAGGAGGCACAAAATTCAATAATCATTATCTCAATGAATGCTCTTTCCAATTAAAAATAAAATAAAATCATTATCTCAATGGGACACGTACACATTTTGCCTTCTAAATTACCTACCTAGAAAAATTTAGGTCGCTAAAGGACAATAAAATGCCAGCTGTAAAATTGAAAGGGGCCAACCTATCCAAATACCTATTCTCTTGAAGCTCACAGATTCGTGCAAGTTGAGGCATTTCTCCATTCTGTGGATGCCTCCACGTTGGCAAGACATTACGTTTTCCTGTACCCATTGTAGGTTTATCTATTTAGTAAACACCTTCCTCCAAAGAATTCAAGCTTAGGTCTTTTCTTGGACGGCAGAGGCAGTTAGAATCTGAGAAGCATTTTATTTTAGAATGTGAAGCTTATTATGATAAGTAGATAAATATGAGTATTTTGTTATAAGATTTATGCTAAGGGGATGGTTAGAAAAACAGAGGAGTTCATCATCAAGTTTCTGAACAATCGATCAACAAATCTGAAAGTTAAAATGACAGGACTATCTTTGGTCTGGTGATGTTAAAAATTTTCTATCTATCTTTTCATTTCTGCTTGCCTGATTTTACCAGATCAGTCTGATTCAGTGTCTTCAAAATGCATGATATTTGGCCTTTTGAAATAGTGGGAAGAAAATTATTGAAAGAGGATAGTTAAAAAAAATAGGGGAGCTCATCATCAAGTTTCTGACAATCAATCAACAAATCTGAAAGTTTGAAAAATAGGGGAGTTCATCATCAAGTTTCTGAACAATCGAACAACAAATCTGAAATTTTGAAAAATAGGAGAGTTCATCATCAAATTTCTGAACAATCGATCAACAAATCTGAAAGTTAGAAAAACGGGAGAGTTCATCATCAAATTTTTGAACAATCGATCAACAAATCTGAAAGTTAGAAAAACAGAGGAGCTCATCATCAGGTTTTTGAAAGCTAAAATGACAGGGTCTGCTGTATATAAACTATCTTTGGTCTGGTGATGTTAAAATTCTTCTTTCTATCTATCTTTTCATTTCTGCTTGCCTGATTTTACCAGATCATTCTGATTCAGTGTCTCCAAAATGCATGATATTTGGCCTTTTGAAATAGTGGGAAGAAAGTTATTGAAAGAGGAAAAAGCAGTGCACTTAGTTTCTCCTCCACTAAGTTCCCCAAATGCTAGTTTAGAGGGCGATAAGCCCTCCAGTTTTGACGGTACATTGGTTATAATACTCGCAGGTTTTGTTGTCTCTCTGCTCTGTGCTATGGCCTTAAGCAGATTGGTACGCTGTGCCTGTCGATCCATCGGCCAGATCATTGGGATCAATTTATCCCCTGTTGGTGTTAATGGCCAGACTGGTGATGGCGACAGCTCTTGTGTGAAGCAGATCAGTGTTAACACACTGCCTAGTGTTGTTTACAGCATGGAATCGGGGGTCAGAGGCACAGACTGTGCAATTTGCCTGGCAGAGTTTGTGGAAGGAGAAAAGTTGAGAACAGTGACACTGTGTAATCACAGTTTCCATGTGGAATGCATCGACAAATGGCTGGTCCATAATCCTTCTTGCCCCTCCTGTAGACAGTCACTTGTGCAATAAAAAGCTAATTTTCTTGACTGGCTTCTCTCAATAAGTTTGGTAAATTAGTTTAGACAGTCCGTTGAATGGTTACTTTTTAACAAATTTCTTAATGTAGCTCGATTTGTCTCTCTGTTCATTAACTTTGTTGAAAATGTTAAAAAAATGATGTGTAGACTAATTAAATAAATGTAATCATATAAGTATAAATTATTTAATTGAGTTAGAATTGATAACTGAAAGTAGGTAAATATAATAATTTAATAGGAGGATAGGGAGATTTAGCTTTACAATTGATCACGAAAGAATATAGTAAATATTGTTTTGAATCAACTTTACACTACCATAGTCCGAACAGGTAGTTGAGTTGGCTTGGGCAATGGGTTTGCTCTCCATTGGTCTTGGGTTCGACTCCACTCCCGGGTTTAAGAGGTGGGACTTCTTGTGGGCGGGGGATCTCACGCGCAGGGGACTAGTCTTGCCCCAACTCGCCCTAGGTACCCAAGACACAAGTCGTTGGGCCGTTGGGTTGGGTCGTGGGGACACCCCTGTAGTAATAAAAAAAAAAAAAAATTACACTACCATGAATGAATAAATATTTTAGGGTTTGATATGTTAGAAAATAATGAAGATTGATCTTGGGCTACATAAACTAATTGAGAAAGTATGACTAAATATTTGAATTTATCAAGATGGTGTCTAGAGATAGTGTTAAGGAGCTTGCACAGTGCTTGATAGGTGAATAGGTTATATTAGGTCAAATCCATTGGCAAATCAAATTAACAATGATGAGAAATATTTAAGACAACATTTGCAAACATGCAAGTGGCCTATGTCATGATGATGTAGATTTGATTTCTTTAATACTCTTTAAAATTGCAATGAGCTCTAATTTTCTTTGCTTAACATGTGATCTCCTTGTATGTAATTAAGTGTTCATTTAATGTCTTTAAATTTTATGGCATACCAACACACTACATGAACACGTGTTAAGTTTACTCATAGTAACTATTTTAGAATGTGTTGGGAAAATTAAAATTTGAATCTGGAGTCATAGGATTCAAGGATCATTCTTGAGCTCCTTGAGATTAGTATTGATAAATCTTGAGTGATCTATAGAAATGATTTGAACTTGGATAAGTTGATGATCTTGAGATGGTGAGTGAATGTATTGAAATAAGTGCAAGTGGGGGTAGAAAAGTGATGCATAAGAATCAGGTTGTGAGCCAAAATTAGCACCAAAGTATCACATTTGTCAATATATTATTGTATTAAGACATTATCATCAAAGCGAGAACAAAACTAAATGAGAAATGACATCAACATGTTATTTTTTCCATTAGATTTTTTCTCCACTTCGATGTGCATGTGAGTCTAAAAATCACATGCATTTCAAAGTATATGGATAATATCAATCAACATGGAAACTAAATATGTATGTACACTCATAAAAAGATATATGGGTCATTAAAAAGATACAAGTATCCTTCTTGTATTCCCCTTAGAATGTGTGATCTATTAAAACTTACAAAATAACAAAAAGTATGCAATGGGTAGCATCTTCCATACAACCAAAATAAGCAAAAAACTACAATATGGGTGGCATCTTCCATATGATCAAAGTAAGCACTTAAACTACAATTTGTTTTAACTATCCAAAATAAATGAGAAGAGGGAAAAGGGATAGGGAATTTTACTTCAAAAAGTGATATGAAAAGCTCCATGTGATGTGGAAATGAGAAAATGATCTATATAATGCAACCATTCAATAAAAACCCACATGTTGTGCCAATGAGATGCAATAAAACTCCATAAAATGAAGGAAAGTATCTACTAAATTATATAACTTTATATAAATATGGTGATGACTCTAGGGTAAAATCACAAACATGTGTTGCACTTTCACCCAACTAAATTGTTACAAGCGAAACGATTTCACCCTAAATAATTTCAACAAAAATAGTTTCACCCAAAACCATTTGATCTATACGTGGTACGTGAAACACTTTTGTCCAAAACTATATACAATCAAAATTTCCTTTTATAATTTACAAGTGTGCCTCAATTTAAATATAAGTTTCGGCATAATCTTTTTTGACTGAAATCCTTTCGACCAAAACTATCTATGCGGCATCCTTATTGGTAACCACCTCATCCTTTTTCAGAATTTTTTGAAACTTTCCACTTGAACTAAATGTTTCTTCAATCATAATGATTTTTTCAAAAACTAAAAATTACCCTTTTGTAGAGCTCAAAGTCAAGAATCCAAATATATAATTTATTTGATATTTTGATTAGGTTTAATATATTTCATTTAATACTACAAGTAGGTTGTTATAATAAAAAATGAGGCTAATTAGAAATTTAAAAAATATTAAAACATATTAAAATATTTTTAAAAATATATGGTGCACTAGAAGAGAGAATCCTCTCCAAAAGGGTATAATTTTTGTTTTGAAAATGATAAAAATAATAAATAAAATTTGGCATCAAATGAAAACTATCAAATTTTGGTAAGTTTGACTTTGAAATGTTATTTTACAAGGAAAATATACATCGAAAAAAAAAAATCCATGCACTAGATATTGAAGTTATTGATTTCGAAAAAAAATTAGGGAAAAATAAAATTGTTTTCTCTTTTTTTTGTGATGCCAACTCGACGTCACTTTTTCCTAAAAAAAATTAGCAATTCAAAATATGCTCTTAAATTTATAAAAAAATATATCAAAACATTTTTTTTTTAAATTAAAAATTACAAGCATAAACTTCATCAAGATTTCTACATTTTATTAGTTTACATCATTTTGAAATTCAAAACATAAGACCACTTGTATGCAGTTGAAATTGAAAATTAATGTTTGTGTTGGTCGATTCCTTTATAAAAGTATGACATAGGTTTTTACTTTTACCCTCTAATTAAAATACTATATACCATCTAAACTATCAACCATGAAAATTATTAGTGACAATATATGCTCCCCTCCAATTGGTTGCATCAAATAGATACAAGGAATTCAAAGGAGAGTAAAAAGGATACATGGTAATGATACAGGTAAAATAAAAAGGTACTAAAATAAGGTGTAAGCACATAATTTGGAGATAAGCATCAAGGCATGTGTAATAAAGTTACCCCAAAAATAGGGAAATAAAAACACAAGGATAGTGTATGCATGAAATTTTGAGCCTAATTGAGTAAATCAAAGCAATATTAACCTACTCTACTCAAAACACAAACAAAACTTAGAATAACTATAAAGATTAGAAAACATTGATAAAAAAATGTGAACAATTTTACCAAAACCAACCCTTGTTGCACTATGGAATGGTGGTTGTGCTCATGGATGGTTGGATGTGAGTGCTTGTTCTAGCAACATAGGGTTGCATATGAGGTTGATCTATCTATATAAAAATGGCTTGGTTTGATGTTAATTTGTAGATTTTTTGCCTATGGAATGGATGGATAAAATCAATAGATGAGATCAATGGCTTATATTGATTAAGAGCCATGCGGAGATGAGAGGAGGACAAGTGTCCTCATGTGATTGGAGGAGATGGAGGGAGAGGGATTAAAGGGAGAATTAAGGTTTGAGATTCACCTCAGAAGAATTAAATGGACAAGATGGAAAGAGTACTTTGGAGTACCCAAGAGGGATGTGCAAGTAGTTTAACCCATGTGACATGGTACCAGGGCCATGTCACATGTACAAAGGCCCATCCCATGTGTACGAAAGGCCCATGTCATTGTACATATGAGGGGATGTGCATGATTTGATGGAGGTTTGACTAGTATTAGATTGTGCAAGTGGGTAATTAAGGGGCTAATTGATTTTAGCCCACTTAATGAATATGTAGAAAATAGGGAATTAAATAGATATTTTATTTATTTATTTTTCAAAAATGGATGGGGGACTTGGGTTAATAAATAATTTTATTTATTTATCTAAGGTGGATTATAGGAGGAAAATGATTAAATTATTTAGGCTAGAAAATGGGTGTGGGTGAATAGTGATGAATAGTGGATGAATAGTGAATTTATTAATTAAATAATAAAATATTATTTAATTAACAAGGGATGAAAATGGGATAATTAATTGAATATTTAGGGTTTTATTCAATCAGATATGGAATAAATAGTTAGGTAATGACGATGTGTCAATTTTAGGTGTCTACATTTTTTCCTCTTTGAGATGATATTACAAAGTAGCATCATTTCAAAGAAGATTAAAACATAGCACTTGGAAGAAGATGATTAGATTAGGAAGGATGCCCTAGTCATTCAAAGGAGTGACTAGGAGGAAAGATTATGAAAGAAAGGATGAGGATGCCCCCTCAAGAGGACATACAGGTTCAAGAGAACATGGGTGTTCTCTAGAAAATGATGAGAGGATGCAAGGTGATGACGAAGAGGATGCAAGATGATGGATAGAAGGGGGTAAGGGATAGGGTATGGAAGGATGAAGAGATAATGGAAGGAAGAAGAGGGATGGATGAAATGTGTCATTATGCTACATCAACTTGAGCACTCTTTATTTTATATAACACTAGACCTTATGCACAAAGGTATAAGTAACCAAGGTGACAGTGTGTCCCATGCATGGAAAAAGATAGGTCACAAGAAGCCATATGTTGTATAGCACTGTGATATGGAAGAACATGATCCCATTGTGGTAGGTAAGTTAAAAGAACCTATATAAATGCAAGACAAAATATAATGCACACAAACAAGCAAGAAATCATGCACAACATAATTCAAAGACAAACATGATGTTACCTCAGTCAAGTTGAAAATTCAAGATTGATTAATGATGGATGGAGTGTCGTTGATGTGGGAGAGATATATCCCAGAACAACACAAGGATTAGGAATGATATATTCTGGTGATCATTATTATATTTGGATCAAGGCTTATAGCAATGATAGAAACAAGACCAAGGATGAGACTGGATGAATTACACTAGATTTCTTAACTAGATTGCATGGATTAGGATTTTCTTGTGATTTTAGATTACGATGAGCATTTAAATTATATGGGAGTGGTTTATGTGATGGAGTGGATGGAATTATTACATGGGGGTAGCCTATTTCTAGATACCAATTACAAGAGATGATGGGATGAGAGGATAGGGTGGTAGGAAGGATTGATAGATGGGGATAGGGAGATAAGGATGGGAAGATGGAAGGAGTGTAGGATGAAGGGGTGAATTTTTTGGATATGAAATGAATGGAATATTTTAAATGTGGATGGAGGGTTTGAATGTGATCTTCAAGGACTATGTCACAAAATAATAAGATTCCCCACTCTATATAATATGGAATTTATGATGAATCGCTAAGATGGTCATGATAGGATTATGGTAGGATAAGGGGTATGAAAGTGTGTGGAAGGATTAGAGATATGGGTGGATAAGATGGATGGATTGGAGGGGAGTGAGTATGGAAGGATAGTAGGATGGAGAGATAAAAGGTGTAATGGTTAGGATCTCCATTATTCAATTTTATTTATTCTAAATGTTTTCTTCTTTCTCCATTTCTATGCTCTCCCATCTAGACTAAAGCTCTACACAGTTTTTTTATTTCTCTTAAATGTTATAGGTGTTATAGTTTACGTATTTTAGTTGAGTTTTTTTTTAATTATAGAGGAAGTTGAACACCACTTTCAAATACCATATACATGTTGAGGTAATCAAAATTGTGAATATTAAAAAAAAAATTGCTACTATTAGTTAGAATATTATATTTTTTAAATGGAGTTTTTGTAACAAGATAGCCATGTAAAGACCATGCATTTTTTATTCTTTACTATATAGGTTTTGTATTTATTTTCTCTAGTATATATTATTGAAATATATATTCATATATAATGGGATTTGGTAAGAAATGTTGCTTGCTACAATTGACAAAGCAAGTGTGACCATAGAGTGAGGAATGTTTTTAAACTGTTATCAAACCACCCTTCAATTAAGGTCTAGGAGGAGCTAGAGAGAGTATTGGGCATGAAGAATAAATACATACAAAATTCAGATATGGATGAACTAGAATTATTGAAAGTAATGGTGAAGAAAACACTAAGGCTTCACCCATCGAGACCATTGATGATTCCACAATAGACCATTGAGGAATGTTATATAGACCCGATTATCACATTCCCCATAGGTATAAGGCTACTATAAATGTGTGGATTATGTTAAGGTATCACAATGCATGGAGCGAGGATTCAAATGTGTTCAAACTAGAGAGGGTCATGGAGATGGAGAGTGATGTATATGTGACATCATTCATCGATATGCTATCTATAAAGTAGATTGATGATAAGGAATAATTAAGATCATTCTATTAGTCATGCACCCCTTCTCTAACATTGTATATCATTGATGGACGAAGTTAGCTTGGTCCCTCTTGTAGAGGGAACACATTTAGCATAAATATACCCTTAAATAAGGAATAACTTGCTTAGAACTTCATGCTATGAAGTGGTTTTAAATGATTTTATTTCATTCAAATTTCAAATATTAATTATATAAAATTATATATATAATTTCTACCAAGATTAAGGATATATATATGGTAATGTTTTATAATTAAAGACTTACTTTATTCTTTATTTAATTGAAATTTTATCTATAATTAAGGTTTTATTTAAAATAAACTTTATGTTGAAATAGATAATCTCTTTAAGTTTCTATAAATAATATACTTACCCAATAGTTATATTAATTAAAATTTGAAATGAATCTATAAACAAGTAAACCAAATTATGCATATGTAACAAACTAATCATTAAAAATTAATTTTATTTTCGATAATAATAAGAATTTTCATCCAAAATATTTACCACTTGCTAATCACCAAGATCCTATGAAGGTGAGCTAAGAGCATACGTTCAGTGAATATTTTTATTATTCACCCATTTTTTATCACCTAGATTATGTTTGCAAGGTGAGAGCATAAATGGCTCAATAATGAATGTTATGTTATTCAAAATAATAATTTTAAAACTAAACTAATTATAATACACAAAATTAAAATAAGCTTGTAGGAACTAGGAAATCACACAAAAAAAAACTTTCCATATCTAGAATATCTTATACCTACTATGAAAGTTTATACCTACTGAAATGATGGGGAAGAAGGGGGAAACCCTAATTCCCTTAAGGTAAAGGAGATTTATGGCTTAAGGTCCCTCTTCCCAAACATTTCATTAAGAATGTAAACAAACAAGGCCAAGAGATTGACTTTCAACCTCAAAGTTGAGTCAATTAGACTTGAGTTGGTGATTCTTCAATGATAAAAAGTGATTAGGAATTATTTAAACCAATGCAACTAAATGAACTATATGACCTAGTATGCAAATTGTAGATTCTCGAAGATGTACAAACTATAACAACACTTTATAGGCATATTTGGGAGATATTTGAGAATGTGTGCACCTATCACCAAAATTTGATTTTGGAATGTGTAGGAGGATTGGTTTTCCCCTAGGCGAACAGGTCCTTGATAGGGCTTCTGAAAAAAAAAAATTACAGTCCTCTGATGTCAGGTTTGAGATGTTGATTTTTGCTTGAAAACTTGGCATAATGACAAAAATAAATTAAGCAACTTAGTTTATGTATCTTGACAACTTTGATGACAACAAATACAACAATGCAAAATTGCTCTTCAAGATCTCTTCAATCTTTCTTCAACCTATAATCTACACAAACACAAATGGGAAAAATGTTTGTTTTGTTTGTATGTGGGTTTTCCTTGGTCAAACCCTAGCTTGGTAATTAAACCTTAATAAAAAGATAATAAAAGGGAAGGAAATGATGAATGAATACTTGTTGCAACTCACCACTCTTCAATGGCTTCCTTGAAGGATTGAAGTCATACACATCTCTTCAAAGGAATTGGATCTCTCTTGCTTGATTTTCTTGAATGCTTGAATTCTCAAATTCTTGGATGGTTGAGGATCTACAATACTTGTTAGCCTTCACAAGACAACATGAACACACAAACTTTGACATGTTGTTAGGATCTTGATTGTTGTTGTAAATGATTGATAATGTTGCTCTTGAATGCTCTTAACAATAGTATTTTCTCTTTAATTTCTCTCATAAAGTGTGTTAGAATGTTTCTTGGATTTCAAATGATAAAAAGACTGTATTTATAGATGTTTATCAAATTTCCCAAAAAATAGATTCCAAAATCTGACACTTACAATTGAATTTGGATCATTAAAAGACCACCAAAAATATATACATTAAAATGGGTCCTAGCACATAAAGGGGGCCCATTCACCCATGGATGAATAGGTCCTAGCCTAAATTTCCAAGACACTCATAATCCATGTTAAATCAAATATTAAATGTATTTATTTAATGTTAGTTTTCCTTTCATAAAATGGTAAGAATAAGGCTTTGGAATGCATAGTTTGGAGAATTAGAAGCTTAATTAAGTCTAATAAATTAAGGGACCCAAACATAGTGTGAAATTGTAAAGCTATACAATTTTCTACACTACATTTAGCCCCCACTTTAGTGAGAGTATGAACTTATGTTCAGACTCACACTAAAGTAGAGAAACATATGTCAAGATAGGTCCAATTGTACAACTGCTGGAGAGATAGGATAACTAAGGATCAAGGAGGTGGTCAATCCCCCAAGATCTAAGATCTCATGGAAAACAAACAAAGGCACAAAAGAACACACATTATGTACAACAGCGACACAAGATACATAAACATACATTGTCAAAATTAATGAAAAAGGAAAAAAAGGAAAGGATGGATTAGCGTCCATAAAATATACTCACAAGGGCTAGTGTAGTTTGATATACACTAGGTGAGCCCTGAGGTAAAATGAGAAACACACAAGATCAAGTGAAGTCTGCTATTCACTAGGTGTACACCTATAAAAGGAGACAAATGGGAAGGATATACTAGGTCTACAGGTGTGTTCCCATATGTCAACCATACCAAAAGTTATACTCCCTGATAACTTTGATAAGGTGCCACAAAATGATCAATGTGTTTTTCCAACACTACACTATGTTCAACTCTTATGAACAAAGTGAAGTAAAAATTTCAAGGTTTAATGTCACGAGGGATGAATGCCAAAAGGTTAAAACCTCAAGGGATATTATAATCGCCTCAAAAGGTAGAGAAAAAATAGTCAAAGGGACTTTGCTTAATATATGAAAGGTCTCACCTTAGGGAACATCACACTTGACATCACCACCAAGAGAGGACTAGTCGAGGAATAAAACATTCGCACATTAGGGAATACTAACCATAGCATTACCACCAAGAGGAATGTCATATTCCAAGAAAGGCCACACTCTTATGGGACACCAAGCCTAATATCACCACAAGGAAGACACATCACGTGAACTAAGAAGACCACACTTTGATTGATAAGGTCACACTTCCTAGGAGATGTATAGTATCATCACTAAGAAGAGACCATGCAAATGATAAACAGGGGACTATATATTCCCCCCCCTTAAAATTTTAGCGTACTCACTTCACTAACATTTTAAGGATATAGATATGGATCTCAAATAATAAATACACCTAGGACAAGGTTACTTAACCCTTGGCCCCCAAGTGTAGGACAAAGATGAGCCAAGATAAATTATGATATGGGACTCCTTACAACATAAAAGATAATAAAGTTCAATACATGTGGTAGTGACCATGTTATAATTCTACAACTATCACATGGAAAGGAGTAAAGTAAACAATTGTTAGTATATTATATGATCATATTCACTTGCAGAAAGACCAAATTATTTCAATACCTTCTTTAAATCTTGGAATTCATCGATAAGATGCCCAAGTGTTCAATGATATGCACAGTAAGAAATGTTTGTACTTTTTCCTTTCTTATTTTCTCGGATAGGTGGTAATGTAATCAGTCCTAGGCAAAGAAATTTTTCTAAGGTTCGTTCAATCTCAATTATAGTATGTAAAAATGGTAGCTTCTTAAGTTTATAAGGCTTACATTTCTTACTTGGTTGGGAAATTGTTTCATGTGAAGGCAAAGGATCTTGATATCCTAATCCCTTAGTTTCTTCAGATGGTATTTATTCTAAAAGAGAATGGATTTCATGCTCATTGTAAATGTCACATCCTTGTTGTTTCAAAATTATAAAGGCATGGCCATAAGTTTGTTACAAATCAATAAGTGTATTAGTAACTTTTTCCATGTAGGATAAGAGAGTCTCAGATGGAATAGATTTGTTTTGTTTACTATCAATATGTGCTTCCATGCTATTTGATTGAGATATACCTTGTGGTTCAATTTCAGGATGTAAAAGATTGAACATGTCAAGTGGTGGAATTATGGGAAGTGTTGGTTGTTGACATGGGTTGTTAGGCCATTGCATTGAGGGATAAAAGGTTGCATTTTGGTCAAGTTTATGCAAGGATATTTGTATTAATTCATGCATTCTATCTTCATCTCCACCCAGAATATCTATTTCATAAGGACATTCATTGGGAGGTACATGATCATGAATGGTCTCAATTGCATTAAGATCATTACCAAACACACAAGTGGAGACATCAACCAAAGATTTTAAGGACATCCACACTTTACTAAAACACATATCCATGATTTAATTTTATCAATTCTATGTAAGGTGCAAGTATGCAATGTTATTTGAGTAACTTGAAATGCAGTTTTCAAATCTGAAATATGATAATTTATTAATTTAAGAAGCAGAGGCCTAAAATGATGACTTTTTAATGCAAAATTTGATTCTAAACAATGCACTTTATTTTTCCAAATGAACTAGATGTAAAAATGCTTTTGAATATGAAATTTTTGAAATAGAAACAAAGTTCTGCAAGTACAAGGAATCTAAACCAATAGAAACATAAATGTGTGCAAAAATTTGCAAAAATGCCTATACAAGGATAGGGTCACCCAAGAGCGAATGAGTCTTTATACAGGGGTATGGAAAATTAAATTATGAGTGTCTGAGTTAATATTTATGATTATTGTTTCTAGTTACAAAGTGACTTTACAGTGACTATTTTTTTTCAAAATTTTCTAATGAAATGCAAGTGTAAATGTATGACAATGTGTAAAAAGAAGTGACAATTTTGATTTTAATTTTAAACGTAACTCTGATCTAAATGATAGAAACACAAACTAATAGAAAATATGAAGCAAAATTTATGCAATATTTTTGAATTTTTATGAGTTTTAATGATGCAAACATGCAAGATCTAACCCTAAATGAAGAATGCAAAACGCAATGATGAAAAACCTAGATCTAGGGTTTAAAAGACTTCCAAATTAGAAAGAAATGATGTAAGAATGGTAATGAAATGAAGGGAAAAAGGGGGAAACCCTAATTCCCTTAATGATAGAGGATATTTATGGATTAAGGTCCCTCTTCCCAAACATTTCATTAAGAATGCAAACCAACAAGGCTAAGAGATTGACTTTCAACCTCAAAGGTGAGTCAATCAAACCTAAGTTGGTAATTCTTTAATGACAAAAAGTGATTAGGAATTATTTAAAATAATGCAACTAAATGAGCAATATGACCTGGTATGCAAATTATAGATTCTCAAAGATGTACAAATTGTAACAACACTTTGCAGGAAGATCTGGGAGATATCTGAGAATGTGTACCTATGAACAAAAGTTGATTCTAGAATGTGTAGGAGGACTAGTTCACCCCTAGGTGAATGGGTCCTTTATAGGGCTTATGAAAACACTTTTTATAGTCCTTTGATGTTAGATTTGAGATGCTAATTTTTGCTTGCAAACTCGTCAAAATGATGGAAATAAACTTTACAACTTAGTTTATGTATCTTGAAAACTTTGATGACAACAAATGCAACAATGCAAAATTTCTCTTCAAGATCTCTTCAATCTTTCTTCAACCTGTAATCTACACATACACAAGGACCAAAAATGTTTGTTTTGTTTATATGGGGGTTTTCCTTGGTCAAACCCTGGTTTGGTAATTAAACCTTGATAAAAAATAATAAAAGCAAAGGAAATGATGAATAAACACTTGTTGTAACTCACCACCCTTCAATGGATTCCTTGAAGGATTGAAGTCATACACATCTCTTCAAAGGAATCGGATCTTGCTTGCTTGATTTGCTTGAATTCTTGAATGCTTGAATACTTGGATGCTTGAGGATCTACAATGCTTGTTAGCCTTCACAAGACAACATGAACACACATAAACTTTGACATGATGTTAGGATCTTGATTGCTATTGTAAATCATTGATAATGCTACTCTTGAATTCTCTTGACAAAATATTTTCTCTTGAATTTCTCTCATAAAGTGTGTTAGAATGTTGCTTCAATTTCAAATGACAAAAATACTATGTATTTATATGTTTTTATCTAATCTCCCAAAAAAAAGATTCCAAAATCCAACACTTACAATTTGAATTTGGATCATTAAAAGACTGCTAAAAACATATTTTAAAATGGGTCCTAGCACATAAAGGGGACCCTTTCACCCATGGGCGAATGGGTCCTAGCCTAAATTTCTAGGACACTCATAATTCATGTTAAATTCAATATTAAATGTATTTATTTAATGTTGGTTTTCCTTTTAGAAAACGGTAAGAATAAGGCTTTGGAATACATAATTTGGAAAATTAGAAGCTTAATTAAGTCCAATAAATTAAGGGACCCAAACATAGTTTGAAATTGTAAAGGTATACAATTTCCTACACTACACCTACAAACTTGGAGTGCTAATTAGATCCTTCACATGAAGCAACCCTATAAAAAATTCAACAATTCTTTCTTCCTAAAACCTACAAATTTCTTAACAAAATTGTGATGAGACAAAAACAACAAATGCCAAAATGTATCCAAGAAACCTCAATTTATAGAAGCAAGAATTTCCACTTCCTTTTTATAAAAATAATAAATAAATAATATAATGAAATTCTCTCTAAAATGGATTTACTTGTCTTAATTGGATTTTATAGAATATTGTCATAAAGCTATTTTGCAACTCCCCACTAATTAATTGTCATAGAATAATATATCAAGTGTCATCAATTTCTCCAAAAAAATAGAAAATTAAAATATTGATCAGAAAAAGGTGATAGGCCAAAACTAGTGTAAAGAATAAGAGGGATTAATAACTAGATTCAATTTGGTCTAAGTGTCAATCTGGGGGACGTAAGCTTGCAAAAGGTGTTGTGGCTATATGCACAAGGGATGTAGGTAGTGAGGTGAGTGTTGATGAAATGCAGCTAAGACACACAAGAACTCCTTAAGTGAAAATATGATTAACTTTCCTATTTTTCCTTTATGACAGCAAGTGTGACAAGAACTATGACAAGAACTATTAACTGTGACAGGAACTGTAATTATTGGGAAATTGTGGCTCAACCTTGCAATTATATAAAGTTTATTGTTGATAGGATATGTATATCCTAGTTACACTAATAGATGTAATATACAATGGCATCAAGGGGGAGGAGTGGGATGCGTGTAAACAATTTTTTGTTAACTTTTTCAGGAAACTACTAAAATGGCCGACATACATTAGATAAATGATACATTGTAAATCTAGACCATTAATTATTAGGTTTTGGATCTAATGGTGGATATTTTTTTGGCTTGTCTTGTCCTATTATGTAACCCTATTTTATGAGGGTGTTGTATTATGGTTGCGGTAGAGAGGACAGTGATGTATTATGAGAGTCTAATAGCAATCGTGTTGTCTCTTGATCTCTGAGTGGTGATACTCGTGTGAGAAGCTTGCTCTACAAGTATATTGTAATCTTTTTGATTTACTAAATAATGTATTGGGTGACTTTTGGAGGGAGGTTTTTTCTCTCGAAAGGGTTTTCCCCACGTAAATCACTATGTTATGGTATGCATGATATTTATGTTTATTTTTGTTTAAGTTTATGTAACTGTTAAAGATCTGTAAAAATTTTGAATTATTCTCCTCTCAAGATTAGTGTAGGAAGTTTTTATGCTATCTTAGCTTCCTTATTGTAATAGTCTACATAGTAACAACAACATTATCTTGTGTTAATTATAGAATACAAGTTTGTAGTTTAAATCATTTTAATCATTGAATCATAACTTGACAGAATATCAATAAATCTCACTCAACAATAAATCATAATAAAATTTTAAATAATAATATCACAACAACAATCACACTTAATCACTAATTCAAAATGAAACACTATGCAGTGAAAATTAAACACACATTACTGAAATTAAACATTACAAAAATCACTGATGTTCCAGGACATGGACCCTGCCTCCTTATTCTGCCATGTGATGCAATAAAAAGTGTTGTTCTACATTGATTTGATCATGCAAGAATTTTTATTTATTTATAAAAAATGGTATAGAGTATGTATTTTTGTTGTTTCCTTGCTCTTCTTATATATACATAGTCTATAATAGCATAAGAAGATTTGTTTATTTTGGTCTATGGCCAACAAAATATAGTGGGATGGTTCTCATAAATTAAAAATGGTTTTGTTATAACAATGAGAAAAAATAGGAGATTGGAATATCTTTGGTTTTGTCCATCTAGCAAGCATGTCCTCCACCATTGGATTTCATATACCAAACACTGCGGGATACAGTGGTGCTAAAGTGGCTACTATGAGGTGGCAACGTGAAAATATCTTGTTGCATAAATGAAAGTGATGATGATGGAATATGAAAATATCTTAGGATGGAGTGGTTGAAACATGAAATAAATTCACATGGCTGAAAAATATATGTGAGAAGTGTCATGAAGAAAGAACCAAAGGAAATGTTGCAAGATATATTTTCCAAGGCTTAAAATAACAACACTTATTAGTAAAGATAATCAATAGTTGTTTTTCATATTTTTATCCCAAAATTATATTAAATATCACTCATATATATATATATTTAATCATATGCAACGTAGAATGGTAAAATATTATGATAAGATATGGAAATGGAATATGGGGATGAGATTGAAGGCATATGGGAAAGGCTAAAATGTGGCATAAAATAGGACATAAATGGCTCTCATCAAAAGGCATCTCAATCTTGAATTCCTAATATTCAATTTTAATATTTATGTATGCAATCACTCTTTCATATTTTTGTTTATTTTATCTGAACATGTGGTAGACTTGGAATCCCACTTAAAAATGAAATAAAATTCATTTTTAGTGGTTTTTTCTTCACATGAGGAGGTAGGTATCCCACTTTGATGTGGCACAGTTTGACCATATTTCAACATATTATGGTGTGTGTAAAGTCATCTTGACTGGAGTTACATATTACATATTATTACGACATGTAAGAGCATGTAAGAAAGAGGGTACACTAGAATATTGAACAACATTATGAAAATATTAGACACTTTTCATGGAGCATCTTTGAACTTTTAAATGATGATAAATTGGGGTTTCAGCTTTTGGGTGATCAAATATGATAAACTATGACAATGTAAGAAGTGTATGTAATATTCCAAAAATAGCCAAGAGGACCAAAACTAAGGAGGGGCATTTAAATTTGAATCCATGCATTTGCGCACCATACCTCTCATGGTTTTGTAAATGGTTTTCCCAAACCATTCATGGTTTCTAGTTTTTACTTCATCTAATTATTGGTGTAGGTATTGTTATGTTGTCAAAATCACTCCAAAATTGTATGTTAGTGAAAATCCTTATGAAAATTTTCTCTACAAGTGTATTGTAATCTACTTATTTTATTGAATAATACATTGGGTTGCTTTGGAGTGTGTATTTTTTCTCCCAAAATGGTTTTCCCCACATACACCTATGTTATGGTATATTATTTATTTCATGTTTATATTTGTATCTACTTTCTATACTTTTAAATTTGCACAACACTCATCTTAGTAGATTAATCTAATATTTTTTCTCGTATACCTTTCTTCCTTCCATTTGATATCAAATCCTAATCAACTTGGATTTTAGGTGTTGGGTAGAGAATTTTTGTACTAATCTTTATTTGAGTGGGATCTTGTGTAGAGAGGGTTTTGAACTTATTGTATGAAGAGATAGGAAGCACATATAGAATTGATATGGAGAAGTTATCTACTAGTAATTTTGAGTTTTTGAAACTTAAAATGGAAGATGATTGTAGAAATAGATCTATGTGTTATAATGTTTGATATGAAACCTTATGTAATGAAATATGAAAATTGGGATTGTTGGGACCCCTTATAAAATTTGTAAAAAGTTAACTAAGTTCTTATATTTTTTACCCAATTTTTCCTTGAGTGTTTATGTTTGACTTCCCTCATGCTATAATTCTTATGCTCTTTCATTTTCTTAACTATTTTTTGTGTTTTTGTGTCTCTATGTTCTTTTGTAGGTTGTAGGTCCATATGTGGAGTTGAAACATTTAGATTAGGCCAAGTTCTAGGTTCTCCCAAAAACTCAATCCCCACAATTTCCTTCTCCCCTCTTTCTTCAAGGTTCCTTCTTGTTACTTAGGCTCACAAAGGAACCTTACCGCTTGGCATCCATCCCAAGGTCCAATTTCTTCCATCTCCTTGATCCCCACTACCTCTTCACTATCCCCTTATTTACTAGATTATGAGTCCTTTAGAGGACCTTGGACTGAGGTAATTTGTCCCAAATTCTAGGTAGACCTTAGACCCGTGGGAGAACCTTAGACTCTAGAACCTATTTTCAAGTATCAGGTCTACCCCACCTCATGATCCATGTTGCTTCATTGGTTTTAATCCATGTTTAAAGTTCTTTGGTTTTGGCCCCTAACAATTCTATTCTCCTAGGACCCAAGATTTTACATAATTATTTTACTTTCCCTAAAGTTCCCAATTCCATCTCCATTCTCACTCCTAATTATTTTTTATGCAAGTGCATTTCCTAATGTTCCTCCCAAACCTTGACTTCCACTAAGCACCAACACACTCAATTGTCATGCGGTGGACCAATGCACTCTTTCATCTATCCTACAAACTTCCAATTCACTCCATTAATGTATGATTCAACACTTTTAATGTTTTTGATGTTTATCCCACCCATGAAATCCTTATTTTCATTGCTAAGAATAATTTTAAATAAAAATATAATGATCAAGATGGGAAAACCCACTACCATTATGAGGGTTGTTAATGTTCCTCCTTCCAAAATGTACTCATAAGAGGTTCATACCATTCATTTTGATGTTGTCACAAATTTAAAATCACCCTACATTCAACATCCTTGGATTTGGTTTCTTCTCACATGTTTGGTCCTAATTTCCTCTCCTTCCTCAAGAAACATAGGGTATTGGGTGCTAGAGCCTATAACTATTAGTTTATAACTATCAAAGGGTTGATTTTTTGTCATTAATTATTTAAAAAACTACACATATACCTGTAGTGTAGGAAATTGTATACCTTTACAATTTCACACTATGTTTTGGTTCCTTAATTTATTGGATTTAATTTATTAGACTTAATTAAGCTCCTAATTTTCCAAATTGTGCATTTCAAAGCCTTGTTTTTCCCATTTTCTTAAAGGAAACCTAACATTTAATAAATGTAATCAGTAATTAAATCACATTGGAGCATGTGTTTCATGGACTTATAGGTCAGGACCTATTCACCCAAGGGAAAATGGGTCCCCTTTAAGTCCTAAGACCCATTTTTAAATATGTTTTTAGGGGCATTTTATTGATTCAAATTCAACTTGCAATTGTCATCTTTTGGAATCTAATTTTTGAGAAATTAGATAAACACCTATAAATACATAGTATTTTTATCATTTGAAATATAAGCATCCTAACACACATTATCAAGACTTCACATGAGCAAATATTATTTTTAAGAGCATTCAAGAGAAAATTCATCAGTCATTTGTTGCAACATTCAAGGTCCTAACATCATGTTCAAGCTTATGTGTGTTCATTTCATCTTGTGAAGGCTAATATGCATTGTTGATCCTAAAACATCCAAGCATTTTCAAGTATCCAAATCCATCAAGCAAAGCAATATCAAGTTCCTTGGAGAGATGTGTTTGTCTTCAATACTCTAAGGGAAGTCACCGAAGGTTTGGTGAGTTGTAGCAAGCATTGTTCATTCATCATTTCCTTCTCCATTATCATTTTCTTTCTATCAAGGTTTATCTACCAAACTTGGGGTTTGACTATGGAAAACCCCCATTTAAACAAAATAATTTTTCTCTTTGTGTATGTGCAAATTACAAGTTGAAGAAGAATTGAATATCTTGAAGAGAAATTTTTCATTTTTGCATAAGTTTTCATCATTGTTCTGAAGCCATAGAAACTAGGTTGCAGACTTCATTTTCGATAATGGGATTTGTGCAAAACATAATCAAAAATTCAACATTAGAGGACTGCCAAAAGTGTTTTCAGAAGTCCTAACTATGACCCATTCGGCTAGGGGAGAACCAGTCCTTTAGTATGTCTCAAAACCTATTTTTGGTGATAGGTGCATGTTTCCAAACCCTTCTCAGATCTACCTACAAACTATAATTTCTGTTTTTATACTTTCGAGAATTTGCATTTAATGTATTAGATCTTATAATTCACTTATTTTGAATATAGCAAATCATTTTAATTTTATTTCAAATATGTCTTATTGTCCTAAGGACTAAGATCCAAGTCTGATTGACTTGCCATTGAGGTTGAAAGTCAATATTTACACCTTGTGATCTCTTTCCTAATGAAATTCCCTTAGGGAAAGACACAAATATAGAAAACACCCCCTTAATATTAAGGATCTCTTTCCCAACATTTCATTTTGGTGGACCTAACATTTTTACATCATACTCTTCTGATTTGGAGAACCTTAAAACCCTAGATCTAGGTTTTGCGTCATCTTATTTTACATTTCATTTAGGGTTACATATTGCATAGTTGTATCATTTAAACTCATAAAAATCTAAAACCATTGCATATATTTTGCATAGTATCTTGCATTAAGGTGTGTTTTAGTAATTTAGCTCATAATTTCATTCAAAATTACATTAAAAAAAGTTGTCATTTTGTTCATATATTGTCATAAAATTGCATTCATATTTCATAAGAATTCTAGAAAATATTGTCACTATAGTAACACTTTGCAACCAAACACAGTAACATAGACACCCGTATTTTCATTTTCCAGAAACTTGATCACAGACTCATTCTCCACGGGTGAATTTTTCCTGGTACAGGGGTCCTAACAAACTTTTTCTTGCATTTTTGTATCTATGTTTGCTTTCTATTTCTGCTAGTAAATCTGTGTTCTAAAATTCTGCAACAGTGTTTTTCCATATTAAAGAAAGTTGGCCTTTTACTTTCATTTTTGGAACAAGTTGAAAAAATTTGTTACTTTTCAAAATTTAATAGCTTCAAATCTATAGACACTTATTTTCATTTTCCATTGCATAGTCTAGATATATTAAATTTTTATTTTTTAAAAATAATTGAAACCATAGACCATCCTAAAACATTTAACAACAAGAGTACATTAAATGATTAACCTTAGAGAAAGCATAGTCATTTGATCATGTTATATCTCTTTCTACAAGTGCACCTATCCCTCAAGCCCTTTAGTAGTGATGACTTGACATGTTAGATGAAGCCCTTGAGGATTTCATCTCACCCAAATTATCCACTAAGGCTTGTAATATCAAAACACAACAAAGAGTAGTCAATGCAATCACACCTCAACTTGTCATCTAACCACATTCACAACAACCACAAAACCAAACAAAACGTGTGCTTATCATAGGACCACCTCAAAAAAAACCAAAACCTCCAAGACATATCTTAAATTTCACAAGGCAACTCACTAGTAACAATATTTCGTAGCAACCAAGTTATCATACTGTTGCAAATATATATAACACAAGGAAAAATAGGCAACCACAAACCATTCCTACATCCATACCACTTCCTCAACCCATTTTTCCTAGTGCTCCTCATTTACCTTCACATAATTGAAAGGAGTATGATCTTGTGAAACAACTTTGCAACACTCTTGCTAAGATTTCTTTATGGAATATCATTCAAGCATCACCTAATTATCATAGAATTTTTCAAAATGTTTTGCAACAAGTTATGGTCCCTCTTAGTGCACAACCAAATGATGTAGTAGCCCTAATTCAAGGTATGAATTCAATCAATATAGATAATTTTTTCATCAAGATGAGTTACCTCCATTAGAAATACAACAACAAAATGAGGCTTTGATGATATTGGCTAGCATTAACAAGATTGGCATTAGGTGTACACTCATTTACAATGGTTTGGCACTTAGTGTTTGTAGTGTAAATATTTTGTATAAACTTATAGTGGACAAGATTAAAATTCAACCAAATTCTTTATCTATCCATGGTTTTGATAATGTGGGAAAGCAATGACTTGGTGTGATAACATTGCCTGTAAAAGCTAGTGGGGTTACATTTGAAACTAATATCCATGTCATGCCCAAGAACTCTCATATAATCTCCTCTTGGGTAGGCCATGAATTTATGAAATTAATGGAGTCCCTTAAATGCTTCATTGTCTAATGAAATACACTTATAAAAACAAGGTGTACATAATTAAAGCGAACTTACAATCAGAAATTTGTTTGCAAATTGAAACAAGAATGAAAAGTCCTTTGAGAAAATTGATACCAACTTCAAAAGTGGAACTGGTGCAAGTAGAAAAGGAAGAGAAGATATTTTTCACGACCATAAAACTATTAGATGATTATTTGGTTTCATAAGATTTCACACCTACATTCATGGGAGAATAAAAAATCACAACAAAAGAATCAGGAAAGGAAAAAGAAATAGCGGTAGAATCAACACAACATGAAGCGAAATCATCACAAGCATATAGGACAACACCTTCTAGTAAAGAAGAAGATACAAATTACACAACTAATTATGATGAGATTGATCATGAGAAGCCAACATCATCAAAATAAATGGAAGCTCTTTATGGATGAGGATATCAACTCTTGAAATAAGTTGCTTATAATAAAAAAGGATATGGAGTGAAAAAAAAAGGCATTAGAGTTCCTATAGAACCTAATATACAAGAAATAAAAAGAGGTCTTGGAAATTGTCCTTCAAAGATAACAAAAGCATCAAAGAAACCTTCACTTGATATCAATAGCATCACACAAGACTATTCGAAGACAACTTTAACCTTGGTGCATCCTGAATTAATAGATACTATGTGTGGGAATATCTCATTGGATATGTTTAAAATTGATACTTTTCCTACTCATTATAATCAATAACATTATTTGTTTCTCATTTCCATGTGATAGTTGTAGAATTATAGCATGCTCACTACCACATGTATTGAAATTTATGCATCATTATATTTTACATTGCAAGGAATAATATATAATACTTTATCTTAGCTCATCCTTGTCCCATATTTAGGGGGAAAGGGGTTAGGTGGCCTTGTTCTAGTATGGTACTTGTTTTTTCCCCTTTGGCTAGCTATCTTCCTTCCATATATGATGAGAAAGATTGGGACGTGGATGACCTGCTATAGGTTGGCACATACCATATTCCTTTTCTTTTCATGTTCTTTGTGATTGCATGTATGTAATGTGATCCCCCGTAGTGTGTTGCCTAGCATGCCTTTAAATGTTTGTGAGCTTTCTTTAGATGAACCTTGTTACTCTGTTGGTGCAAGGATAGAAAGAAAGTGAACCTATCGTGACATTCTTCTATTTGTATCTCTATTCTTCTATCTATCATGAGCATTGTCTTTTCTTTTGTCTTTTGTTTTCTTTTTGGGGTGATGCAAGGCGTCGAGACATCCAGGTCTCTTCTATGTTGACCCAAAATCTATTTTCTTTTTTTTCGCTCTTTATGTGTCATTCCTCCTTTGTGTTCATTGTTCCACAAAGTATTTGGGGAATGATGATGGTTCCAATATCTATTATATCACTATAGAAAAGACATGCACTAACCCTAAATCCGTAGATCCCTTATGGGTTATCTTTTGAGATTGCATGTGGGGGTAACCCTCCTTTTTCATGATGCAACTTTATTTGGAAACATATCATTGGAATGGGGCTTTCCAAATAAGCTCTCATTGACCTTTTTATCATTTCTATTTTAAAGTAATTGCTCATAGTATGGTGTTTAGTAATTCTTGAAAGTGGGGGCATACATTGGCATTATTTCATTTTGGCACTAACATTTTGAGATTTTTTTGGATTCACTTTTATTCACAGGAGTTGGACTTAGTGTAGTGTTGGTATAACACATTGATCATTTTTGTGGCACCTTATCAAATTTATAAAGGAGTAAAAATTTTGGTATGGTTGATGTATGGGAACACACTTGTAGACCTAGTGTGTTTGTCCCATCTATCACCCCTTTTTATGGGTACACACCTTGTATACCTAGTGTGTGTTTCTCATTTTACCTTTGGGCTCACCTAGTGTATATCGAACTACACTACCCCTTATGAGCATATTTTATGGACATGGCATAATGAAACTTGCTTTTCCATCCTTTTTCTTTTTTCTTTTTGCATTAGCTTTGACATTGTATGATTGTGTACCTTGTCTTGTTGTGCGTATCTTACACATCTTGTGTGTCCCTTTGTCCTTATGTTGGTTTTCCATGGGATCTTAGATCCTGGGGGCTTGGCCACCTCCTTGATCCTTTGTTGTCCTATCTCTCCAATATTTGAACACTTGGACCCCTCTTGATGCATATTTGTCTATTTTAGTGTGAGTCTAAGTGTAAGTTCATGCTCTCACCAAAGTGGGGGATAAATGTAGTGTAGAAAATTGTATACCTTTACAATTTCACACTATGTTTGGGTTCCTTACTTTATTGGACTTAATTAAGCTCCTAATTTTCCAAATAATGCATTCCAAAGCCTTATTTTTTTTGTTTTTAGAAAGGAAAATTGATCTTTAATAAATGCAATCAATAATTAAATCACATCGGATCATGTGTGTACTAGACTTATAGGCCAAGACCCATTCTCCCAAGGGAAAAAGGGTCCCCTTTAAGTCCTAAGACCCATTTTTAAATATGTTTTTAGTGGCATTTTATTGATTCAAATTCAACTTTCAATTGTGGAATTTTAGAATCTAATTTTTGATAAATTAGATAAACACCTATAAATACATAGTTTTTTATCATTTGAAATATAAGCATCCTAACACACATTATCAAGAATTCATATGAGAAAATATTATTGTCAAGAGCATTCAAGAGCAGATTTATCTATCATTTGTTGCAGCATTCAAGTTCCTAACATCATGTTCAAGCTTGTGTGTGTTCATGTCATCTTGTGGAGGCTAATATGAATTTTTGATCCTAAGCATCTAATTATTTTCAAGTGTCCAAATCCATCAAGAAAAGCAAGATCAAGTTCCTTGGAGAGATGTTTTTGTCTTCAATCCTCTAAGGGAAGCCATTGAAGGTTTAGTGAGTTGTAGCAAGCATTGTTCATTTATCATTTCCTTTTCCATTGTCATTTTCTTTCTATCAAGGTTTAATTACCAAACTTGGGGTTTGACTAAGGAAAACCTCCATTCAAACAAAATATTTTTTCTCTTTGTGTATTTGTAATTTACAGGTTGGAGAAGAATTGAAGATCTTGAAGAGAAATTTTGCATTGTTGTATAAGTTGTCATCATTGTCGTCAAGCCATAGAAACAAAGTTATAGACTTTATTTCCAACTTTTTGATAGTGGGACCTGTGCAAAATAGAAGCTAAATCTAGGGGTGAAGCTAAATTAGAGGACTACCAAAAGTGTTTTTAGAAGCCCTAAATAGGACCCATTCATCTAGGGGTGAACCAATCCTTCAATAGGTCTCAAAACCTATTTTTGGTGATAGGTGCATGTGTCCAAACCCTTCTTAGATATGCCTGCAAACTATGATTTCAATTTTTGTACTTTTGGGAATTTCCTTTTCATGTATTAGGTCTTGTAATTCACTTAGTTTGAATATTACAAATTATTTTAATTTGGTTTTAGATATGTTCTATTGTCCTAAGGACTGAGATCAAGGTCTGATTGACTCACCATTGAGGTTGAAAGTCAATCTTTACACCTTGTGATCTCTTTCCTAATGAAATGGCCTTAGGGAAAGACACAAATAGAGAAAACACCCCCTTAATATTAAGGATAAATTTCCCAACATTTCACTACCTGAGTGATTCGGGTTTCAATCCACGTCAATTCTAGCTTGTCTTGAAGGTAACAAAATTGTGAAACCAATAAGGATTTAATATTTATAACGAATTTTTGTAATAGGGTGTCTCCATGTTAGTTTGTATCAATCCAAAAGAGTCTTTTGATCACAACTATGGTTTCCTATTTACCATATTTTTTGGATTGAGTGCAATATTGAGAATGATGAATGTAAAACCTTCCTAAAGTATTATAAATATCTTGTATGGTCTATCTCAATGTTTTACTTAGATTAATGTAGTTGTATTTGTAGTGTAGAAAATTATACCCCTTTCTAGGAGAAAGTACAATTTCACACTTATTTGGACCTATTTTGATGACCTTTTCATTAATGCATTTTAAAATTCTATTAATAGGCCCCTAATACCCCTTTATCATGCATCCCAAGGCCTAATTATCTTAATTTTGTTTAATTCCTGACACCACAACCCGCATTGAACAAATGTTAGGGATTAAATTAATGCCCCAACATTCTAGGAGTCTTGATTATTTAGGTCAGGACCCATTCGCCATAGGGTGAATGGGTTCTAATTAAGAGCCCTAAACTCTGGTTTTGATATGTTTTGGGTGGCATTTTAAGGTTTCAAATTCAAATTTCACATGTCGTATTTTAGGATGTTATAATTGGAAAATTATGAAGGAATCCTATAAATCTAAGTTTTACATTCACTTTACATTAGAGAGAGAAGTAAGCAAGACAAGAAGCAAGAAAATGGTTTCACATGAGATCAAGAATTCAAGAGCAAGGAGCAAGAAAAAGTGAAGTCTTGGAGCAACATTCTATTTTTTTTGCAGGTCTTCAAGCTCATTTTTTTATCAAAGAGCAAGCATTATTGAAGAATTAATGATAAATGACTATTGAGAATCATGATGGGTTCTAGGGTTTGGGAGAAGCACTATGAGATTCAACCTAACCTAATGACTTGTTTCCTAAGTGATTCTTGTTGGTAACACAAGGGCAAACAACTAAGAGGGGGGGTGAATCAGTTGACACAGAAATTTAAACTTTTTAAACCTACTAACCTTATTCTAAAATCTGATCAATAACCATGAAATTATAAATCATCAACACATCAAAAACACACATAACACCAAGATTTTTTTATGTGGAAACCCTGTTAAGGGAAAAACCATGGTGGAGGTCAATCCACAAGATTATACCCTGTTAAAAGTATAAAGAGGAATAAATGGGGAATGCACATACATTCAGGCACACTGCCTAAAGCTCACTACTCAAATACAACAAGGCTTACTGCCCAAAGGAAGACACACTATCTTACAAAAACATTCATATTACATCCACAGGATTTTGAACTGGGAAAGTAGCATCTGCTAATGCCTGATTACAGTTTTGGATAAGTACATGAACACTTCTTCACACTCTGCTCACTCTTCTTCACACTCTGCTTCTACCTTCGAATGATTAGGACATTATTCACACATCTCATACACACGCATGCCTTCAAATGGAATGAACAATCGCTTATATATATCCACAACAAGAGATTACATTGCTACATGTCAGCTTCAACAAAATAATAAAACATATGCAAATTGTCGGCCCAAAACAATAAATAATTTTCAATGCGAATTGACCAATGTCAACCACAACATAATGAAGACCCAAAAAAAAATCCTCGAACATGAAACACCTTCAAAAATTATTCCATGAAGATCCACAACACACTACCATTACCCTGTCAACCATGAACATGAAAAACATGAACATGCAAGAGAAAATCACCAATCGCAAGCACAACGATCAATGCAGATGTACAACACAGATCGAGAATGATCTAGAAACATCTACAAACATCATGAATTACTAGAGAATCATCCACAATAACTAAACTTACTAGAATCACATCATTTTCATTCAAGAACACCAATTGAAGCAATAGAATGACTATCAGAACACAATTGCTCATAACTAGATCAAATCTTCATACAGATCTCTGAAACTTAACGTGGATAAACTAGATATACTCAACAACAAACCATTCAATCCATAACCTCTGATCATCAACAAACTGAGCTAGCCAACAGACTGAACTTCACTGTATCACTAACAACCTGCAACTTATTCCATTACAATTTTCTCAATATCCTCGACATATGCATCTTCTAATGTCTTAAAGGCCAATAGTGTTGACATCAATGACAACCACATATCAGCAACATCCAACAATTCCATCTTCTATGATCATTCTATTTTTATCCTAAAGAGAGGTATAATTAGTTTCATGACTTATTAAAGGGATTTGAGATCTCCTAAAGTAGGTATTCATCATTGTCCATGTTCATTTAGTATCCTATTCTAATACACTTGAGTAGGGTTTCTTGGCATTATTTGAAATATTAATCTTAGACACACTTAAGGTTAGGATCACACACACATTTCATGTTTTAGATTTCTATTTTTCATCAAGGTTTAATTACCAAACTTGGGGTTTGACCAAGTAAAACCCCTATCCACCAACAAACATCAAATTTATTTTGCAAGTTTTTGACAAATCCAGATCCAGGAGCGGGGATATCAAGTTATAGGAAGGAATTGCAGGTTTTAAGCTTCAATCTCAAATTCATAGTTTTTTTTAGAAAAGCCTACTAGGACCCATTTTCCCTAGGGCGAATGAGTCCCTATTAGGGTTACAAAAGTAGCAACTTTTGATAGGTGCACAACATTTATTACCTTTAGATTTTCCATAAATTTGATTGGTTCCTTATCTTTTATGTTAAATCTACTAGATCTACTTTATAGAATTCATTGGAGTTGTTTTTCTATTTTTAATCTTTCTCCCCAAAGTGCTATTTGACCTAGACCCTCATCCTAGCAAAAAAGGTAAATCTGAAGATTCACATCTTGGGTTGACTCACCTAATGGTGGTTGGTCAATTCTTGGTGTGGATCTCATTTCATAATGAATTGAGGAAATTAGGGCCCCTTTTCCCTCTTTGGATCCATTTTTCCATTTTTGGAAACCCTAAGGACACACCTATTTTATTTCCTTTCATTTTGGTGAACTTGACCTTGTACAACAAAATTTTGAAAATTGGAGTCCTTTAAACTCTAGATCTTAGTTTTGCAATAGTTTGCATTAGGTTCACATTAGTTGCATTACATTTAGTATTATTTAATCTTTCATTAGTGAACATTGCATTTAAGATCAAATTTGCATGTTTGCATTGCTTAAAATCACTAAAAATTAGAAAAATTGCATTAGATTTGAGTTTATTTTGCATAATATTAGCATTGAAATCATCATTCAATCATTTAGATTCATATTTCACATTCAAATTAGTCACATTTTTCATCATTCAACCTTAGTCAAACTTACATTTAGAGGCATAAAATCTGGAAAATCTGTTATAGAACTGTCTATTACAAATCAGCGACAAAAAACACATAGGATCAACTCACAAGTACAAAACTCAAAATTACAAAACCCTAATATGGGACCCATTCACCCTAGGGTGAACGATTCCCTTTACAGGAATCTTTAACAAATTTATGAGTGTGTTTTTTTTCTCTAATCTGCATTTCTATTTATGTTATCAAACCTGGGAACTAATTTCCTAAAATAGTTTTCTTGTGCATTGAAAATGTTGTTCATTTAGTTAGTTATTGCAACAATGGGAAAATCATTTCTTGCATATTTTAGTTAAAAGTAGTATTATATTTCTACATTTTTCTTTCATATCCAGCAATATTACATCAATAGATACATTAGTTTACATTTTGCAATCATTAGAAAATAAAAACAAAAACCTAAAACATCAAAGGAAACAAACAAGATCCTTGGAGAAAGCATAGTTATTTGATTATGTCAAACATATTTTTCCAAGTTAAAATATCCCTCAAGCCCTTTACTAGTGATGAATTTGATATGTTAGATGAAGCCCTTGAGGATTTCATCTCACAAGGTCCATCCACTAAGGCTTGTAATGAAAAATTGAAACATAGAGACGTTAATGAAATCACACCTCAACTTATCATTTACCCTCCCCCGCAACAACCTCAAGTTCAAAATGAACCCCTACTCATCCTAGAACCACCTTAAAATAATCCTTTACTTTCCAATGATAATTTTTCATAAAAAATGGGTTACAATACCGTTGCTCACATATACAATACAAGGAACAATAGACAACAACAAACCACTCTTGTTTCATTACCTTTGCCTTAACCTATCTTACCTAGTGCTGCTCATTTACCTTCGCATAGTGGAAAGAAGTATGATCTTGTTGAACAACTTAAGAATACAGCCACTAAGATATCCCTATGGGATCTTATTCAAACTTCACCAAATTACCATAGTATTCTTCAAACAACCTTGCAACAAGTTATGGTTCCTCCTAATAAAAATTCAAATGATGTGGCAACACTAGTTCAAGGAATGAATGTGGTTAATTTAGATATTGTTTTTCACCAAAGAGAGCTATTGTCCTTGGAAGTTCAAAAATTACATGAAGCATTCATGATAATAGCCCTTGTTAATAAAACTAGGATAAAGAGAACCCTTGTTGACAATGGTTTTGCCCTTAATGTGTGCAGTGTGAGCCTTTTGGATAAGAGTAACATTGTCCCTGATTCTTTGTCCATTCGTGGGTTTGATAACATAGGAAAACAACAGCTTGGAGTCATCATATTATCTATTAAAATTGGGAAGGTAACATTACAAACTCTGGTCCATGTTATGCCTCATGATCTTTCATACAATCTCCTCTTAGGGAGACCATGGATTCATGAAATGAATGTCGTGCCTTCAACCCTTCACCGTGTAATGAAGTATGTCTATAACAAAAAATTTTACACTGTCAAGGCTAACCCTAAACCTGAAAGTTGTTTGCATGCTGAGAAAGATAAACAAAGTCTTGTGAAAATATTGATACCAACTGCAAAAGTGGAAATCACGAAAGAAGAAGAATAAGGGAAGAATATTGATGAAGTCACAAAATTATTAGAAGATGATTGGGGTTCCTTAGATTTTACACCAATATTCATGGGAGAATACAAAATCACAACAAAAGAAACCAAAAATCAAAAATATCTAATAGTAATTTCAACACAAAATTTGAAAGAAACCTCACAAGCATCTACTTCATCCACTCTAGAAGAAGACATAAGTTATATAACAAACTTTGATGAGATAGACTACCAACAACCACCAAATCTGAAAGAGATGGAGAAACTTTATGGAAGAGGTTATGAGATCTTGAAAAAACTTGGTTACAATGGAAAAGGATGTGGAATAAAAGAACAAGGAATCCACGTTCCTATAGAGCCTAACACACGAGAAACAAAAAGTGGTCTTGGATATTGTCCTTCTAAGATGATGAAAGCAAAAAAAATACCTTCACTCAACATCAACATCGTCATGTGTAACTCATCTAAGACAACTCTCACTTTGAAGCATCTTGAATTGATTGATACAACATGTGAAGAATCATTGGAATACTTTGAACATGATGAATCTTTGAAAGAAACGTTAGGAGTTTATGAAAATTCATTTACTCCCACTAAGAAAAATGAGTCACTTGTGCTATGGTTAGTGCTAAACAAGTGGAGGAAGAAAAGGAAGTTAATGAGGTTGGAAATGATAAAAATGAACACAATTCTGAAATTTCAAGACAAAATGCACTTCCTTTGAGAGATACAATCAATATACCAATGGATACATATAATGAAGAAAGAGTGATTCAAATACGAAAGTGCCTTGATGAAGATGAACAAGAAGATCACGCAATATTACTACATGAATTTCATGAAATTTTTGCTTAGACTTATTCAAATATGCTAGGTATTGATGCTAAGATAGTGATGCACAACATAGTTCTTGAAGAAGACCTGTAAGACAGAAGATACAAAAGATGAATCCTAAGATAGCTTTACTCATTAAGGTTGAGATTAAAAAAATTCTTGAAGTTGGTTTTATACGACCTATCGATTATTCTCCTTGGATCTTAAACATTGTTGTAGTCACAAAACTTGATAATTGTATTAGGATGTGTACGGATTTTCATGATTTGAATAAATCATCTTTAAAAGATTATTTTCCCCTTCCTAATATTGACATGAATGTAGACTTGACTGCAAGACATGCTTTGTTGTCATTCATGGATGATTTTTTTGGACATAATTAATTTTTTTATCAATCCTCAAGATCAATACAAGACAACATTTACTACAGCTTGGGGAACATTTTATTGGGTGGTTATGCCTTTTGGATTAAAGAACGCAAGTGCAACATATCAAAGAGCTATGGCATTGATATTTCATGATTACATACACAATATTTTGGAAGATTATGTTGATGATATTCTGGCTAAGTCTTTAACTCGACAAGACAGTGTGAATATTCTTTGAAAAATCTTTGAAATAATGAGAAAAAATAACATGAGATTGAATCTAAAAAAGTGTGTCTTTGGCATGGATAGTGGAAAAATTTTAGGTTTTATAGTATCTCACAGAGGAATTGAGGTGGACACGAAGAAAATTGATGCTATCATTAACATGCCACAATCCTAAAAATATTTATCAATTGTGTACTTTATAAGGAAGAATTCAAGCTATTTGTCATTTTGTAGCATCCTTAGCAAACCAAACATTACCCTTTACACAACTCCTTAAGAAAGAGGTTTAGTTTAAGTGGATTGAGGATTGTAAATAGGCCTTTGAGACTTTGAAAGATTACCTTGCTACTCCACCTATTTTACAACCCTCTATACAAGACAAACCATTTATCCTTTATACAACAACATCAGCCCATGCTCTCATAGTATTGTTGGCTCAACAAGATGACTGTGGTAGAGAACATCCCATTTATTACATTAGCCAAACCCTAATTTATTATGAGACACGATATACAATGATAGAAAAATTATGTTTGGCTCTCGTATTTGCTACTAGTAAATTGATACATTACTTATTAAACATAGAAATTCATGTGATGATGAAATTCAATCTTTTAAAACACCTTTTTGCTAAAAATGATTTATCAAGATGCTTAGCTAAGTGGGTTATGTTGTTAACTAAGTTTGATCTTAAATTTATCTCTCAAAAGGTAATCAAAGGACAATCCTTGACTGACCAATCAAATGACACTCCCTCTCCCTTGGCATTACCTAATATAGACTCATTCCTTGATGAGAATGTTGACTATTCAAAAAGAAAAAGAAACATGGGAATTGTACTTTGATGATTCTAAGTGTCGAACTAGCTCCGGGGCAGGGGTTATACTAATTCCTCCTTCAGGTAAACCTATTCCCTTATCTTTTTGTTTAAACTTCCTATGTACAAATAACACTCTAGAGTATGAAGCTTTAATGGCTAGTATATGTGTAGCGTTAGCATTAGGTGTCCAACATATCTCTATATTTGGTGATTCCCTATTATTCATTAAACAAATAAATGGTTCATATCAAGTAGAGCATGATAAGCTCATTCGATACAAAGACCTCACGATGAAATTATTAGATAAATTTGAATCATATACAATCAACAATATATCGTGAAAGGATAATCAACATGTAGACACAATAGAAAGTATCGCTTCCCTTATGTCTCCTAAAGATCCTTTAGTTGATTTCACATTTACAGTCCAAATGATTCTCAAACCATTGATAGATAACAAAAGAAAAGAAGTGTTATTAACCAATACCCAAAACTCTATTGAATGGTACACGATGATATTCAACTATTTAATAGAAGGTACTTTTCCTGAGCCTACAACTAAGAACACTTGAGCTCATCTTCGAAAACTTGCATCTAAATACATAATCCTTGCAAACGTGTTATACAAAAGATCATTTAATGGTCTTTTACTTAGATGTCTTAAACAATCTGAAATCCCTATAGCACTTGATGAAGCTCATGTAGGTGCTTGTGGAGGACATTTTGGAGGAAGATCATTAGTTCAAAAATTACTTCGTATAGGATACTATTAGAGACACATGGAACAAGATTGTTTTTCCTACATGAAGAAATGTCATAAATGTCAAGAACACAACAATTTGATTCATGCTCCTGCTTTCGAGCTTCATTCCCAAGTTCCTATTTGGCCATTCTTAGTTTAGGGTTTGGATCTTATTGTAAAAATATTACCACATTCTTTCGTTGGACATACGTTTATCATTACTACAGCCGATTATTTTACAAAATGGGTCGATGTTATTCCTCTTCATTCCACCATAGTTGATGTAATATGTCATGTCATATTATAAAACATTATTGCTTGCTTTGGTCTTCCTTTTGCATTGATTTCAGATAATGGAACTCCATTTAAGAACAATCACATGAAGAAATTATTAGAAACCTTTCATATTCAACATCGCTTTTCAACACCATATTACCCACAATCAAATGGTCAAGCGAAATCAACTAACAAGACTCTTGAGAAAATTTTGCGAAAAATAGTAAGTAAACATAACAAAGATTGGCATACCCAACTAACTTATGCTTTGTGGGCCTACCGTACAAGTATTAGAACATCTACAGGAAACACTCCCTATAACCTTGTTTATACTATCAAAGCAATAATGCCCTTGGAGCTAGAGATTCCTTCATTGTGAATTGCTCTTAAAGGGCTTATTGATGATACTACATATAAAGAGCAATGATTGCATCAACTTGAAATGCTTTATGAACGATGTATTAACACTCTCAAGCATCTCCAAGCTTATTCTAGGTGAATAAAACGTACTTATAATGATCATGTCATCCCTCACATGTTTAACAAAGGTGATTTGGTGCTATATGAAAATCAGTGTAATGTAAATGCTCTTCCGAATGGAAAAGGAAAATTCAGCCCTAATTGATTAGGACTTTATGTAATTAAAGAAAACTATGGGTTTGGTGCCTACACTTTAACAGAAATAGATGGTACACCTTTAAAAGAACCTATCAATGTAGCACATTTGCATCAGTATTACACATAACATCCTCTCTTTTGAATAATGTGTTAAAGAAGTGTTGTTAGATTAGGTAGATGGTGTTCTATTTTATCTCGCATTGCTTCATTCTTTGATAAATGATATTAGTGTGTCTTAGAGTCTAAAGTGTTTGTTCACCTGGTTTGAATTATTATTTTAGTTACCATACTATTCAAAAGAAAATATTGTGTATGATGTTAATTTAGATCCTTATATGCATTTAATGTTATTAAATCATAGGTGCATTTAATTTAACATAGCATACTTTATCAAAATGTAGTATCTAATATAAACTGAAAATGTTTTAATTAGATCACATAAACATTAAATTATGGAGATATTTATTAAAAATTCTTACAAAGTATATTTAATAAATCACATTGACATTTAATTCAACGTAAGATCATAAAAAAATAAGCATCAATGCTCATATATCATATATATCACCAAAATTTCAAGTAACTATATTAATGAATACAATGCTAATATGGCATATGACTACTAGACCCCTCAGTGACTAGTGGTGGCATCTATCATGAGATGGTGAAATGTGATCATTTCCTACTCAGGGACCTCATGGCTACCTATAGGCTCAGTACCTCTCCTCTTATGTCTTCCTCTCGTATGAGTGCCTCGATGCACTCATGCTCTATGCAATCCCTCTTTTCATGTAGCCTAGCCATATCTCTCCCCATCTTTGAGATCTTCGCTCAGAGGGTGGACTCTGCCTTACCATCTAATGGACCTCGAGAAGCTCAGAGCTCATCTAATGCTTTCTATAGTGCAAAAAATTGTCTTGTAGCTAGGTCAGTGCATCTGGTCGTGCTCTCATATGTTATCCTCAATCTCACAAATGACTCGAAGAGATCTACATTTTTTCCTATAGAAGGTGAGGGCACATACTTTGAGGGTATATCATCATCCATATGCAATGAAGGCATTATCTCTATAGTCACACACTGATAGAGCTCACACCACTCTTGCATGGATCCTACAGGATGGAAAGCATAAAAGATATCAATACACATCATGACATATATAAATCATATACACAAAGTTAAAAAGTGTAATAAAACATAAATATCACATCGTCACCTAGATCTCCAGTCTTCCAATCAGGTTATAACCGTACAACAATCATCCCCTTCTATGTAGGAAGTGTGGATGGCCTGCTACTACTGGCGTCCCCATGCTCATGAGTGCAGATCTCCGATGTGGCTATTGCATGTGCTCTATTGACCTACATAAGAGGTGCATCTCTCCTCTTAGGGGCAACTAGATCCTCCTCTATCTCATCAGCATCATTGCTCATTGACTAGGTATCCTCTTCCTCCTCATTCTCCTCTTAATCCAGAAATATGTCAGGCACAGTGCCATCATCATCTCTATCTCCATCAACCTTCTCATCATCCCTATCCTCTTTACGGCTTAGAAGAGGTTCAACGTGGCCTGCAAGGTAGTGCATGGGAAATACATGGGTTGGTCGTGCTCCAATCCACCATCGGTCATAGGCTCCTATGGTGCCTATGTCATCAGCATCAGAGACTAGGGGCAAGTCATGATCCGCATCCTCTGAACCACTAATGTAAACATCCTCAATCATAAGATGACGAGTGTCACCATGTCTAGGGGCACTCTATGTTGATCATAGGTATATGGGTCGATCTCGTGGTGGTACCTGAATATGTCTGAACTGGCACATGACACAATCATAGTAGAAATTTCTCACTATGTAATCATGTCTCCATAAAACAAATTGGTCCTATTGCTTCCTAACTAGATCGTTTCCATCATCTATCCACTATGGAATCCTAAGATATGGTCTCCAGGAGATATCACCCTCATCTAACCAATCAAATCTAATCATCCAATGAAGCAAATCTCCCTCTTTCCATGCCTGCCTCAATGCATAATTGTTGGCTCATGGGTAACTCATGGCTACTATGGTAGGAAATCCAGTTGGTCTAGTGCACACGATATGCTCTAAGCACCAAACCTATAAAAGTGTACAGCGCACTATATTGTCTAGTTCCTGGCATACAAACCATCCCAAACCATAGTATAAATGAGCTAGCATACTACGACCCCAAGCATAAATGGTCCTATGCTCCTCCATGTCTCGAATGATGTGAACTAATCTGCCATCTGAGTGGGCACCTCATTCTAATACTATTGTGTAAGTGTTGTAATGATGATCATGATCCGCCAAAGTAATGGTGTTTGTGCATGTCGTGGCCATCTAAGCTCAATGTGAGGACTGACGGATGACAATCAAATGGGGTGCTATAAATAATATAGAATGTCATCCCACATCTCCCTGTATTACCACTCATCCATAGAGTGTACAATCTCACCCTAGATAGGTAATCGTAGGATGCAATGGATGTCCACGAGTATAACAGTCATCTTTCCAGTAGGAAGGTGAAAGGTACACATATCTACATCCCCCCTCTCTACTAGTGCCATCAACATATCATCATGATACCTCATAGGTGGCATGAGGTATACCCAAAATAATCTTGTGTCCTATAAAATGCTAATCTCCTCCTTTGAAATGTGTGATGGACTCTTAAAGGAAACAAAATTGTCTCCCTCTGAGATGTTGTCAAGCTCGAGGAGGAACCTAAAATAAACAAAATACATAAATAAATCTTAAATGTATCAACCAAATAACACTAAAGTTGCTCTAGGATGCTTTACGACCAATTTGGACACTTATGCCCTTTTTGGACAAGGGGCCTTGGACACTTTAGACAATTCTATAAAATTTGTACAAAAGTGGGACACTTTGCGCCAGCAATGGATGCTTTATGACAATCTTTTCTAGGGTCCCAAAAATACATTAAAAAAAGTACTACAAATGCATGAAAATGAAGAAAAAGCAAAACAGAATCCACTCACAATGTTTCAAAGTGTGCCTCGTGCCACCTCATCATGAACGACATCTAATATGGGAGACTTGTAAGCTCATATGCTTGGCATCCTAGATCACTCTACACTAGGGTAATTTGCAAAATGGTAAATTTCAAATGATAGTAAAAAGTGTCATTTTCATTTGTATATACTAAACACTAGTAAATAAAGCTTATTTTATTTTGAGGGAATTTTATTCAAATTAGCATAAGGGGGGCTAGAGGACTTCATTTTCGATGTCTTCTTTTATATTGAATTCATAATTTTGCTCCCAATCTCATCAAACATCTATCATTTTGTGATATGGTACTTGGAAATTTACCCTCTAATATGACTTATGTAATTCAATGTGGTTTCATGGATACCATGATTCCACCTCCATAAAGCAAGTGGAATCATGGGGCATACATCTACCCTCGAATTTGATTCTCTGTAGAAGTTTGATAAGAGGATTTTTGAACCACTAATGAACCTGTGTTGCAAGATGTGGTTCCTAACATTGTAGTTTTGCAAATGACTACAGTGGGGGATTCATTCTCCCTAATGAATCCATATGAGTATGAGTATCTTTTTTATAAATTTTATTGATTTGAATTCCTTTAGCTTGCATATGCACGTAGTGTCATGTGGACGCTAAAGTGGGGGCTAAATGTAGTGTAGAAAGTTGTACCCCTTTCTAGGAGAAAGTACAATTTCACACTTATTTGGACCTATTTTGGTGACCTTTTCATTAATTCATATAAAATCCCATTAATAGGCCCCTAATACCCATTTATCATGCATCCCAAGGCCTATTTAACTTAATTTTATTAATTCTCAACACCACAACCCGCATTAAACAAATGTTAGGGATTAAATTAATGCCTCGACATTTTAAGAGTCTTGATGATTTAGGTCAAGACCCATTTGCCATAGGGTGAATGGGTCCTCATTAAGAGCCCTAAAATCATATTTTGATATGTTTTGAGTAGAATTTTAAGGTTTCAAATCCAAATTTCACATGTCAGCTTTTAGGATTTGACAATTGGAAAATTAGGAAAGAAGCTTATAAATCTAAGTTTTACATTCATTTTACACTAGAGAGAGAAGTAAGCAAGACAAGAAGCAAGAAAAGAGTTTCATATGAGATCAAGCATTCAAGAGCAAGGAGCAAGCAAAAGTGAAGTCTTGGAGTAGCATTCCTTTATTTTTTGTAGGTCTTCAAGCTCATTTTGTTATCAAAGATCAAGCATTATTAAAGAATTAATGATAGATGCCTATGGAGAATCATGATGGATTCTAGGTTTTGGGAGAAGCACTATGAGATTCAACCTAACCTAATGACTTGTTTCCTAAGTGAATCCATCTTCTATGATCTTTCTATTTTTAGCCTCAAGAGAGGTATAATCAGTTGCATGACTTATTAAGGGGATTTGAGGTCTCCCAAAGTAGGTCTTCATCATTGTTCATGTTTATTTAGGATCCTATTCTAACACACTTGAGTAGGGTTTCTTGGCATTATTTGAAATATTAATCTTAGCCACACTTAAGGTTAGGATCACACACACATTTCATGTTTAAGATTTCTATTTTTCATCAAGGTTTAATTACCAAACTTGGGGTTTGATCAAGGAAAACCCCTATCCACCAACAAACATCAAATTACCTTCAAGTTAGGGTTTCTTGGCATTATTTGAAAAATCTAAAATCTTGCCAGGACCCATTCGCCCTAGGGTGAATGAGTCCTTGTTAGGGTTACAAAAGCAGTAACTTTTGACAAGTGCACAAAATTTATTACCTTCATATTTTCCATAAAGTTGATCAATTCCTTTTGCTTTATGTTAAATCTACTAGATCCACTTTGTAAAATTCAATTTGGAGTTGTTTTTTATATTTTTAATTTTCTCCCCAAAGTGCTATTTGACCTAGACCCTCGTCCTAGCAAAAAAGGGAAATATGAAGATTTACATCTTGGGTTGACTCACCTAAGGGTGGTTGGTCAATTCTTGGTGTGGATCTCATTTCCTAACAAATTGAGGAAAGCAGGACCCCTTTTCCCTCTTTGGATCCATTTTTCCATTTTGGGAAACCCTAAGGATACACCTTTTTTTTTTCATTTGACTATTATGAATTCTTAAGTATTCCTTGTTCTTATTTTATTCATTTGATGTGTATAAATACTAAGATCATTAATAGTTATTGTTTTATTTATTTTTATTGTGATAATTTATGACTCTAGTTCCTAATAAATAGGCACCAATGTTGGGAACTATTGTGAATGTTTTGCACACATGCCCCACCTTAGGCAGGGACCCCCTCTTTTTGCTCCTAGTGGACTGCTTTGTTCTCATCTCATTTTGTGCACCCTTATATCCAAGCCCAAGCTGGCCCTGAGCCTGAAAAAGATCAATTATCCCATTGGCCAAAATCACCTAGCTAAGTTCCACCAAGTCTTTTGCTTTTGCGCGCTAGACCCTGCGGGTTTCCCATTGCTTTTCGCCTGGCATCCGTCGATCTTGGTGGATCCATGTTCGTGGGTTTCCCTTGGTCAGTCGCCATTTTGCTCCATCGTTTACCTGCGGCCAAGTCCCCGCGTCCACTCAACGAGTGGACCCCGCACCCATTTTCACTATTGCGTACTTCATGCTCCGCAGACCCACACTAGTGGGTTGCCCTGCGTGAGTTTATGTCCCCATTTCACCACTCTCGTGGTGACCGGCCTTCGACCGCAACCTGCACCATAGATTCTACATTTCACCCTGTCTTCCTCATCATCACTATTGTTGAGGTAAACTTGACCCAGCGTGCTTCAAAATTGCTTAAGTCCTAAACGATAATGGGTCTCTGTGTGCGGCCTGCCTTCACCCAACCACCATTCTCTAAACGGCTTGGCTCTCACGTCACCCCATTGAGTGAGATCCACATAAACCATTTCCTCATTGTCAAACCTTAAGGTCCATGGGTAGACTTTTGAAGTCAGGACCTATCGGCGGGTCCGTCCTTGCGAGCCACCACCTCTGAGAGGTCATCACCACAATGTCGTTCTATAATGGCAACCCCTCGCTACCTCCCTGCTTCATAGGCCCGCAACCCATCAGTGTCGTCATCCGACTGTGGGCCTCCCTATGGTGGCTATCGCACCTCACCTTGCTACTGCCAAGTGGAATTCACTAGTGGCGCACCCGCATTGTTCTGGGTTTCATGGTTGTTTTCATGGTAAATGGTTTCAAGATTCTAGATGACGAACTCAGTGGTATGAGTTCCCTTAGCCCTACGCGACATAGGTTCCCATATCTCAAGTGTTAGCATTCAATTTTGGCACCAGTAGTTATCGTTCATGTGGAACCCGCATTCTAGGTCTTCACCCATCCCTCACCATCTCTCTAACGAGGCTCCCAAGATGTCTTTCCGCGTACCAATTCCCATATAATTCCTCCATGTGAAACCTCCAAATTTGTTTGTCTTTACCCTCATTGCAAAAGGTTTCCCACAGTGGTTCCAGGAGGAACAGTCTAACCAATGGATATAACAAGAGCATTAAAACGAGGGGCTTTGAGAATCTCAATAAGCTACTTAAAAATCGTCGGTCTAGGCCCTCTCATTTATTTTCCGTGACAGGCGACTATGCGGGTTCCTCATTCTACTTGGTCGTCATTTTTTCCTAGCTTGAGGCATCTCGTGCAAGAAGACTTCATCTACATGGGACCCACTGCTTATGATGTTGTTTTGACAGCTTTCCTTAGGTCATTGTGCGCAGTCCTAGTTTCCTCAGCAGAATGGAACTCCCTGTCTTTCTGTGAGTTTTGCTTGATTTGGGTATGGGCCAAATGATTAAATGTTAGTAGGTTGAGTGATCAAGCATGACGGTCCTGAGTTGGTTAGGAATAGTCTTATGCAAAGCAATGAACTTAGAGAAGAGGGAAAACTAATTAAAACAAAATGTCGATAGGAAGTTCTCATGTTGAATCTTGAATGCATCGTTCGCAATCTTCAAATCTTAAGCAGGATGTGATCACACGTTGAAGACGTGAGACGACTTGGGTGAGACAATGAATCAACAGGGGTCATTCCCCATAAATCCTGTGTTGTTCCTACAAATTTATATGAAATCTCATAATTGAAGGATTCAATATAGAATGTTCAAACCCTCAACAAGCAAGATCGATCATGAAGAGACAGTCTCAATCGGTTAAAAGGAAAAGAACCAACCCCACGTCCTTCCATCTACACCAACAAATATTTCGGTTTACTTGATCAAGATTTGTCACTAAGGAAGGGAAGATGCTCGCATGATCTACTTGAAGTGGGGTCACGAAGAAAGGAGGAGGATCGGTGAGGAGATGATTTCCCATGTTGCTCTTGTTCCAAGTATTTTTTCTATCAATGCGGGTGATAATCTGCGGGAGGACATCGTACTAAGGCCGTTATAAGAACGAAAATCGGACAACAGCCTTGCATCGTGTGGAACTCGTAGCTTATCTCATTGGCGGAGGAACTCATTCGGGTCTCCGCTTCTTCTACACCATTTCGTTGGGCATCTCTTTAATGGTGGTTTTTCCCTCCCCTTAGGCATGCGGCCATATTGATAATAATTTGTTATCAATTTTCACCAAGGGAGGGTGGTTATAGCATGTCAGTGGTTCATTAGAGAAAAACAACCCAAGGAGATAACATCTCAGATTTGAAGCATATGGGGGTCCATTTAATATCTATAAGTTCCTGGGGTATATTTAAGAACAAGGAGGACAACGGGTGATACCAGCGTGATGTAATCATAATAAATCATTCCTTTAGCCATGCTACCTTTAGACGATGCCATCCCACCCAAAGATGCCCGATGGAAGTTCCTTGTGTGGGGTCCAGCTATAATGGTTTCGTTTGATACCACCTCATCCTCTGCATTAATAGTGGTGTTCCCATACCACCTTCCCGTATCCCTTTCCCCGCGCTCTCCCAACAGCATTCTTCTTCTCAGGATCCATCCCTCCTACAATCGTGTGGGGCAACGCTTTCATTTCTGCCTTCTGAGAGGCTCTTCTCCACGTGGAGGACATTTAGTTATGGGGCCTTTATCGAATGTTTTCTTGTTTTGTCACAAAGGTTTCACTTTGTGGGAGATTGAGCAGTGCCATTAAGTAACTCAAAACTAACAGCAAACGAATTCTACAAAGCCACTAATACAAAATTGCTAAAATTTCACAAGTGGTGTGCAGTAGTAGCTACTCCGCACCTATTTTATGAGAATCTTCCATGTGCTTTGCTTGATCTCAGTTTGAGCGACTGAATAATAAACGTGGGTTGGCCTTGTAATCGAGCGTTGTGGTCCCATATGAGTATTGACAGAATGACTTAGGCAGGGTGATTGGTACCTCAAAATCAATAGCGATGGGAACGTTTGCGTGGGTACCAAGAATTCAAATGGTGGCATAGGAAGAACCAGTATATGGATTTTATCAAAGGATTTAAGTATTCAAAGATTGGTTGATTCATAACCATCTCGTTTATGCCTCTTGAGCCGCTATGAGGTGCATTCAAGGCTCCTCTCTCGAATGGAATGGAAACCCATGATGATTCCACAAGTGATGAACATCAAAAAAGTGAGATTATAATCAACCATAGGAGGAACGAGTGGTGCTGAAATAGCAGAAACTGAGTGACGGGATGATAATAGAAGCTTTTCTCGCACAGAGTTCATCATAAAATCTCACTGATACTTGACTAATTTGGTTGGGGCAAATGCATTACAACCATAAGAATCGGTAGAGATGCCAGCGGCGTGGCCATTTGTTCACCCCGATTAAACAAAGAAGGAATTCTATGAAAGAATATTCAATAACGAATGAGGAAGGGAATAATTGTGCATTACCAAAAGAGTTGTCATCTCTCCCACCATTTTGAGTGACGGAGAATGAATGTGTGGACTCCGTATGTTTTTTTGGCCGCTATTTTCATCTAGCTCTGGTCGGCCTTCACAAATGAACTTTGACTGTGCAGAATCCGCTATCCTTGATGTTGTATGGGGAGCCTTCCCCAGACTGCCGCCCATAGTGCCCATCCCCCACAACACGCACTTCTCTTTTTTCATCGGGGATGGGAACGATGGGGTTTTATTAAGCAAAGTCATGATCACATTATTGTATATCTAGGATTCAGATAAGAAACCTAATTTCTTCACGGAATAATGAATTTAATGATTCAGGGCAATTCCCAATCGGAGACCTAGGGGGATTTTGAGGCGTGCGGTAAGAAAAGAAAGAATCTAAGCGACATGCAGAGGGTATATTTAAAATGATGAATTTAATCAATGGAATTCCCTAATGGTTTTGGTGTGCCTCATCTTAGAAGAGTGGACCAAGACGAACCCCTCAATGATGGAGGTCAGCTAAGGGAATTCGAGCAATGGTTCGAGCACGGGCATATTTCAAAATTACATCTAAAAGGAGGATCCAAAGATTCTATTAAAAGCTCAATTTATGTTTTAAGTAAATCCTAACTGGTTCCATTTGTTGTGCAGGGAAACTGGTTGAAGATTATCAAAGTGGCCAGTATATGAACACTCGTCGTGGAGGACCCTTCAAACAAGATGAAGATGGAAAATACTATGCCATAACAGTTCGCAAATGGAGATCTAAGGCTGCTAAAATAGGGAATTTGCTTACTTATGAACGACTATCAAAGAGAGACTGACGTGCATCAGGGATGGCTAATGCATTTAACAATGATGCAAATTTGCGAACAAGACGCACTTGACTGACTAAAGAATGCTACAAATACATCAAGTTGAAGGCAGCTTGTAAATAGTTTCAGCTACAATAAAAGGGCAATCAGCTAAATGACAAAACTACTACAGTGACAGGGCACTAGAAGACAAAATAAGAATGAGACAAATGATGTATTTTAAATTGCTGGATAATGGGGGGTAGGTGAAACCCTAATGTAAATCAAATCTGGGCCACACAATGTAAATTAATCCTAGCCATTCATTTGGGCTTTGGAAAACTATAAATAGGGGCTTGCCCCTCATTTGTAAATGGTTGGAGAGTTGGTGTAAAGGCATTCTACAGCAATAGAGAGCTACATTGCATGATTTATGGGTGTTTCTCTTGTGTGTCTTCATTATTCATGCATGGTTCTACTTCCCTAGTAGTTTAGTTGTTAGTTTCTTGAATGGATATGATGATGGACATTGTTGTTATAGTATTTGATGAATTTCCAGCTCATGCTTTTTGTGGTTTGTTGATGATGAATCACTTTTTAAAGCTAGTTTGAGCTTCCTTACTTCATTTTTGCAACTTAGTGCAATTGCATGTTCATGATGTGTGTGTGCAATCTGAAAATTTGCAGTCCTTAGAAGATTACACTCGCTTTGTGTAACTGTAGGTTCCTCTTGGCCAAGCAAAACTTAGTTTAGGAAGCTTGTCTACTGTAGTAGCCTCCATTATCACTATTCATTAGTAGCTTAGGTCTAGGAACTTCTCCCTTCCCCTGCCCCTTTTTTGTTTTTTTAATAGTGACTTTGAACAAGGTTCATTGCACATTGTAAAGCCAAATTTGTAGCCGAAATAGGAGTTTTAGACTGTTGTTTGAACCTGCAACAACTGAACAAGAATTTCTACACCTTGGAACTCCATTTGCAAACCCAACTTCCCACATTTTGTAACTCATCCCTAAGGCTGCCCCGTGATTACCAGCAAATCACATGAAACAACTAAGATATTCCAAGCACTGTCAAGACCTGACATTAGAGACCTTGGGATAGTGTTCTGCAATTTGATTGTGGAAGATTGTCTTTCAAGATAGGTGATGCACCTATGCATTACCTATGTTGATAAGTACATAAAACACCCATCAATAGGAACCAAATATTCAATCATCCAAACCTTAATAGAATATTTATTATTCACCATCATTTTAGGATTAGAAGTATGTTTCTTTTTAATTCATGATTTAACAGTTAACCATGGAAATATTATTCATGAAACCAGCCAGTTAATTTATCCTTTCTAATCATGTTGACTTGCCTATAAATTGAACTCCTTGTAATGATTCCTATATAAACTTGAAGTGTAAAAATGTGTACTCCTTTCTATGTGATAATACAATTTCACACTTAATTTGGCCTATTTTAGTGACCTTATATTTATGATTTTTTATCCTTCATAAATAGGCCCCTAAACCCCTTTATTATGCATCCCAAGGTCTATTTTTATCATTTTCCGACATTGCAACATCCATGCCATGCAAGTTGTAGCTTCCACCTACCATCAATGCGTTAAGTTTCCCTATGAAGATAGAGAAATCGCAATCCATGGTGATCCCAAACCATTATACTATTGCAATAACCTTGAAGCAAAGTACTATAGGATCCTACAAGTGCCTAAAAAATGATGAAGTGTCAACACCCTCCTCATTCATTGACCCATCTTCCCTAGCTTCCACCTCTGAATCAAAAACACCCATCTTGCAAAACATCCCTGATATCAAAGCAGTGATCAAAGAAAATGGTTGTGGAGACTATAACTTGAAAAAATACTCTTTTGTAATTGGATAATTGCCTCTTTCTCCTAGATTTCATGGGAAGCCTCAACCTATTGATAAGGTATCAAAAAAAATCAAGATAACATATACCACTTTCACTTAGTGGGGAGGGTTGAACAAATAAATTATTGATGAGGAAAATCTATCAGAATTGTTATACCAAGATAATAGACAAAAGCCCATTCTTTTAATGAAAGATGACAACAAAAGACTATAGTTGATGAAGGGTTAGAGATACAACAAGAATGAAAAGCTATGCCAAAACAATAATGGTTTTTTAGAACCTCTTGCTCCTAAGAAATGACCTAAGAATCTTGGTATTGGATGCACCACAAGAAAAGTGACCATTTGTGGAAAGGGTGCTTCTATTAAGGGAGTTGAATCTTCCTCTTGGTTACCTACATCATGTAATGATACCATCGATGAATTTCCCCTCAATATTATAGACCTATTTGAGGATACATGTATATTTATGATAACCACTACATCCTTTGCTTCCAATAGCCAAATCACTGAATTGAAACTAGTCTACCCTCAACTTATAAACTAAGACCAACGAGGATTGCTTATTCTGGATTCATTTGAAAATGATGAAGTTATCTCTGAGCTCATGGGGCTTCATGATCATATGCCATATGTGACCACAAAGTAGGTTTTGACATTGAATTAGATACACAAGCCTACTATGGGGAAATTATTGAGTCTCTCAATCACAAAATGGAAAATATGAGAATCATGTCTCAATCCTTATGTGAAAACCACACTGTGGCACTTTCCAATCCTAAAATAGTAAAAATAAAAGATGCATCTAACAGTGAAAACCTCTCTGAGGCATTGAAGGATAAGGGATTCAATCTTCCCCATAGTGAGATACATCAAGAAAAGTTAGCAGTGCTTATCGGGAAATCCAATCCAATGTAGGGACAAATGAGGCACCACAAATTACTTTCTATGTAGAATCACTCTTGGATGAAGAGAAAAAGAACTTAGCAGTGTTCGTGAAAGAGCGAAAGGTAAATTTTGCATGGTCCTATGTACAAATGGTAGACCTCGATCCTGAAGTAGTTGTTCACCATCTTGCAGTGTATCCTCATACTAAATCAGTAAAGTAGAAACTGAGAAAGATGCATCTGCAGATAGCATTTTATTGGTCAAATTGGAATTATAGAAGCTTCTTGATGTGGGATTTATTAGACCAATAAATTATCCTAAGTAGGTTTTAAACCTTGTACCAATCTCAAAACCCACTGGGGGCATCAAAATATGTATTGAATTTAGAGACTTAAACAAAGCATGTCCCAAGGATGACTTTCCTCTTCCTAACATTGACATCATTGTAGATCTGACTATAAGACATGAGATGCTTTCACTCATGGATGGGTTTTTAGGATACAACTAGAGCGTGATAGCTAAAGAAGATCAACATAAAATAGCATTTACATGTCCATGGGGAACGTATTGTTGGAGTGTGATGTCATTTGATCTAAAGAATGTTGGATCCACCTATCAGAGAGCAATGACACTAATTTTTCATGACATGATTCACAAGACTTTAGAAGACTATGTGGATGACATATTGGAAAATTCAAGAAAAAGGAAGGAACGTCTAGAGGTGTTGTGACCAATATTTGACAGACTTGAAGAGTACAAGGTGAAGTTGAATCCAAAAAGTGTGTCTTTGGCATAAGATCAAGTAAACTCCTAGGATACATTATGTCACATAGGCGAATTGAGATAGACCCAGCTAAGGTCAAAGAAATTTTGGATATGGAACCACCACAAATACTAAAGAAACTACGAGTTTTACAAGGGAGATTGTAGTCTATCAAAAGATTTATAACATAACTGGTAGATAAGATTCATCCCTTTTCTCACCTTATTCAAAAGGGGATAGCCTACAAATGGGACAAGAAATGTGATAAAGCATTCTAGCAACTAAAATATTACCTACTAACACCCCTTTCCATATTCCACCAATACCAAATAAACCTTTGATTCTACATATCTCAGCTACATCAACAACTCTAGGTGCTCTTCTTGCACAACATGATGAAATAGGGAAAGAAAGATCTATTTACTATATCAATGGGACTTTGGTTGGATGCGAATTGAATTACTCATCCATTGAAAAGGCTTGCCTAATAGTGTTGTTTTCTTCTCATAAATTTAGGCCCTACATGCTTTCGCACCAAGTGAAGGTTATCTCTAAGATAGATTTGTTGAAGTATTTCCTATCCAAAGCTACTCTCATAGGACGAATGGCCAAGTGGGTGATGATCCTCACAAAATTTGATATAAAGTACGTGGGTCAAAAGTCTATCAAGGGGCAGGTTATCACAAATAAACTAGTAGAGGCACCTATCTACGCAGAGAATCTGTTGGTGTCTAAATTTCCCAATGAGTCAATATTTTCCCTCAGCATAGTGGATTAGTGGAAGTTGTATTTTGATGGTTCACATACATAACATGGATTTGGAGCAGGTGTCCTCTTCATCACCCCACAAGTTGATTGTATTCCTAAGTCATATTGACCATCTTTCCCATGCACTAATAACATCATTGAGTATGAGGCTCTTATCACAGGATTGAGGATCGCAATATAGTGGAAAATCTAAGAATTGAAGGTCTATGGAGATTTATAGCTGATTGTAAACCAAGTTAATGATGACTACCAAACCAAGGATGACAAGCTCATGCCTTATAAAAAGATGTTGGAAAGTCTCAAATATTTCTTCATTGACATAACATTCGAGCAAATACCCTAGATCAACAACCGAGCAATTGACGTTATGGCAATTATTGGGTCCTTGCTAGATATATTGCATAACATTCTTAAGTGTGAATTCCTCATTGAGAAACTTCTGATCCCAACATTCGAGGTACCATAATTTGAATTCATATGCAAAAATTTTGGTCCCAATTCTCCCTGGTGTCATTATATCTTTACTTACCTACACAAAGGTATCCTCCCATATGACCTTACTTCGAACCTTAGAAAAACCTTTATCAGAAGAGCATCTTGATTTTTCCTCCTACGTGATACCCTTTATCGTTGAAGTCTCGGAGGGACATTATTGAGATGTCTTAACCAAGAGGAAGCTTTGATTGCATTGAAATAAGTACACGAAGGCATCTATGGATCTCATTCAAGTGGTATGACATTGGCTAAGGAACTATTGAGGATAAGATATTATTGTCCTACCATGGAATAGGAAGCTCATCAATATGTCAAGAAATGCATGCAATATTAATAGCATGGGGACCTCATTCATGCACCAACTCAAGAGCTCAAACCAATTGTTACACCTTGGCCTTTCTTGTAATGGGGACTCGACCTCATAGGAAATATCACTCCCACCTCATCCAACAATCATAAATTTATTATTACAACCACTGATTATTTCACAAAGTGGATTGAAGTGATACCTATGACCTACATCACAGGCAATCAAGTATCTAAATTCATGCTAAACTATCTCATTTTTTGTTACGCTGTGCCCCAAGCCCTCATCATAGATAATGGAACACCCTTTAAAAATTAGGATATTCGTGAGCTATACCAAAATTTTAACATCCAACATTACTTTTCCACCCCATACTATCCCCGAGGAAACATTTAAGTTGAGGCTTCAAACAAAAAAACATAAAGATACTAAAAAAGACAGTCAATGAAGCTAGTTGTGGTTGGCATCTCCAATTGAACCCCCCCTTGTGGACCTATAGAACTAGTATTTGCATGCCTATAGGTGCCACACATTATGCCATAGTCAATGGAACTTAAGCTATCTTATCTGTCAAGGTTGAGCTCCCATCACTAAGAGTGTCATTGCAAAATCTTATTACTGATGAAGAATATAGAGTGCCTAGATTCAATGAGTTAGAGTTATTGAATGAACATCGCCTGGAGGCTTTGAATCATTTACAAGCTTATCAAAACTAACTCAAAAGGAGATATAATAAGAAGATCAAAAGTTGGTCCTTCCAAGTGGGAGATCTTGTATTGAAAGAGAACCAGAAGAATATGTTGGATCCAGATAGCAAAGGAAAGTGTGAGCCTAATTGGTTAGGACCGCTTGTTGTCACAGCTAGTTACGGTTCTGGAGCCTATTAATTGTCAACACCTAAAGGAGAACCCTTGTAGGATGCTATCAATAGCATGTATCTCAAGAATTTTTATGCCTAGAAGGGTATAAGTTCAAAAATCCAAAAAAACCAAAAAAACAACAAATTCCAAAAAAAAACTAGAAAAAAGGATTAACAATGGTAAAAAAGAAAAAAACCATCCTCTAGCGAAAATCACTTCAATGGTGCTTTGGGCAAGTACCTTGGTGAAAACTTGCAAAATAGGTGTCTCACGTAAATAAGCACCATCCATCCACCATTGACTCTTCAGCTTCTCCTAATTCGTCATCCATCGCATCCATCCTTCATCCTATTTTATCCTATTTATTCCATCACCCATTTGTGTCCATTTCATAGTTGGATATTGAGTAAGTATCATGTTCCCCTTTAGTACTACTTGGCACATTCTTGAGGTTAGTTTTTCCTACCTATATTAAGGTAGTCTATCACATCATATTGGGGGCATCTGTCTATACTTGTATCGGATCAAATTCTTGTATATTCCCTTAAGTTTATTTTATAAAATCTCAAAATCCAAAAACAATCACAAAATCTCAAAATCCAAAAAAGTCACAAAATCTCAAAATCTAAAAAAGTCACAAAATCTCAAAATCCAAAAAATAGTTGCAAAATCTCAAAATCCAAAAATAGTTGGAAAATCTCAAAATATCCAAAAAAACATCCAAAACAGTTGTATAGCTTAAAAATCCAAAAACATGTGAAATCTTGTATAGTCAAAAATCCCAAAACATCTGAAATCTTGTAAAGTTTAAAATCCAAAAACATCCATAACATTGCAAAAACCACAAAAACATCCAAATCATCCCAAAATTCCAAAAACATCCAAATCACATCAAAATCCCTAAATAGGTCAAAATTTCAAAAATACATGTCGAACTACGTTGTCTCTAAGCTTGAACATAGACAAGGCCATCATTGATGAGCCCTCAAGGCATTAAGTCAATCTTTAGGAGTCCATCAAATGAAACTAGCATTCCATCAATGTTCATATGTCATCAATAAATGGTTACTAGTCAGAGTCAAATGAACTACATCATCTCTACGTTTATAACATAGGAAAGGCCATCACTAATGAGCCCCCGAGGCATTATGTCAATTTCCCCTTAGGTCTTGATCTAGCCTTGGAAAACACAAAAATATTTGGAAAATTTTGAAAACCCAAAACATTCAAAAATTCCAAACAACATCAAATATCCTTGAGAAAACCCTAAACAACCTCAAATAATGTGAAAATTCAAACACTCAAATAACTTAAAAAGTTCAAAAACAACCTCAAAACATGTCAAAATATCAAAAACATTGAAATATTCAAAAAAAATCACCCGTCTCATCTCACTTTTACCCACGATAATCTTTCATCTGTAATAAATTGATCGTCACCTTCACCCTTTGGTAATGCAAACAAAAATAGGTACAACAATAACTAGAAAGCAAACCTTAAATGTGAAAAATAAAACTCTTGATCACTATCAATCATTTCAATCGAACCTTATATCAATGGATTTTCAAACAACCTATTAACTCGCCAACATCCACTAACATGAACTAGAATGCATCCTTCCTACAATGGGCATCATCATTGACAATCATTTTGGATTTTATCCTCAACATCACATTACTTTAGCAAGAGATATGAATTTCATTGACTTTTTTTTCATTTTGATTGTTTCCTATGATTTATCTTATTTATCAATTCCAATGACCTCTCGACGATGTCTATCAAAATGATTTAGAGAGAAAGGAATGGAGCATTGATCATTATCTTTCATTTTTTGTGCTTGTTGGATGTTCTTGTAATATGACCTTGGTGAATACTTATCTTGCATGTGCAAGGTAGTCTCAACTAAAAAAATGTCTAGGACATATTAGGTTCTTCATACCTTTTGTGTGTTAGTCTCATTACTTCAATGGCTTATTCTTTCACATGGTCAAGCAAGGTTTTCATATGTCAGGTATGAACAAGGATACTTCTATCTGTTTGCATAGTCAAAGTCCATCACATTAGATGCAAAGCCATCTTGGTTATCAATACCTCGATGTATCATGTCTACATGCTATATCAAAAATAAGGAATGATATGATGAAGTATCCCAATCCCTAAAACAAGCAAATCATTTCTCTCATCACCATATCTAATAAAGTCTCAAATAATCATAGGCTTGTTGGAATTTTGAATTAGTCTCAAAAAAAATGGTTAATCCATCCATCTTATTATTCCATCTTCTTTCCACACTAATATGGTATCATGATAGACAACAAAAAATAATAAAAGCATCCATCTTGCATCCACAAACCATTAGCATACATAAATCCTGCATAATCGTACTCATAGCATGAACATCCTTCATCATCACTATGTGTTAGATGGAAAAGATATTGAAAAAAAAATCATCTATTGCATTTGCATTCACAACATAAACCATACATACGCATCCATAAGCATCGCATCATAAATCATATGTTGGTGTAATTAATATTTAATTACACTTTGCATAAGTTTACTTAGGATTTATTTAATTCCTAAGTTTTAAGCTTTTCATCTTTATCTTATCGAGCTATCTTGTTGCTCAAGATAAGATTAGGTTTGCATCTTTGCTTTTATAAAGCAAATCATATCTTGTAATTAATTGAATTCTCAAATAATAATATTTGCACATCTTCTTGCAAATCTCTTGCTTTTTTTGTTTTTCTCTTCTGTGGAAGGTTTTTCTGGTTTGCAAATCTGATCATGGGTTTCTAACATGGTATCAGAGCCTTGATTTGCAGCCCCTTCTCAGATTTCTGGAGAGATTCATTGTAGAGTCGTTCGGGATTCCTCAAGGGTTTCATACCTTGAGTTTGTCTCTCTATTTGGGTGCTCTTGCATGGTTACTTTCAGCACATGTTGGAGGAAATTTGAGCTCATATTTGAGTTCAGGGTTGTCAAAAAAGTCAAGATCGACTTTTGTTTCGCCTGAATCTGACATTTTATGCCAAAGTTATGAGGGTTTGAAGATTTGCCAGATCTGGGAGTTGCGAAGCTTCTGGTGCGTTTTCAGGCAGATTGGACATCGCCATCAGATCCAAAGCATCCGAGAGACGAAAATCGACATATAACTTGCCTATATTTGGGTTCAGTTGATTTCTAAGGCAAAAAAAATTTGATCGTACCGCCGTCTACACGCGGATCAAGGTATTCAAAAAATTCGTCAATAAAAATAATTATCATTTTTTCTTAAAAAAAATCAACAATTTTGTAATTGTCAAAAAAATTATTTTCAAAAAACTTTTGAAAGCTTTGGAAAAAGTTTTGTTTTTTTTTTAAAAAGACATGTGAGATAGGTACCCTATGCACAGGTACGTACTTGCAGGGTACTGTGCAGGTACGTACTTGCACAAGGTGCCTGCGCAGTACTCTGCACAGTGTACTCTGCATTGTTTTTAATAATTTGTTTTTCAAAAAGTTTTTTATATATTTTTTTTCTTAAATAAAAAAAAATGCATGTAATTTTTAATTGTTTTTTTTAAAAAACAACTATTTTGTAATAAGTTTAATTGGGAAAAAGCGCCGATGGCCGTTTGACCGTCAAATTTGGGCCCATGTTTTTTCCGCGACGGCCGTATGACCGTCAAATTTAATGGCGCACTGTGTTTTCTCCATTTTAGAGCAGTGTTCACGAAATCGGGTGTATTTTTTGCATATGATCTCCATTTTTTGCAAACAAGATATCGTTGGAAAGCTGATTCCGACACCGATCCAGTGGTATTGGTGTTTTTACCAAATCTTGCTCCAGATTCATTTTTCAGGCCTTTGAACTCAAATCTTGTGTTTTTCACTCCGGAGGGCATATCTTTTGACTCGGTGCTCCGTTTTTCGTCATTCTTGAGGCATTGGAAAGCTGATTCAGTCCTCTACACAGATCTGAGGTCTATTTTATTTTTCTATTTATGAATTTTTGTATGCTCTCCTTTTACAATCGTCAGGTTATTGTAATAAATGAACTATGATAAAGTTCCATTCAGGGGGTTTTTTGCATATCCATATTCATCTTATTTTGATGGCAACTCGTATGGGTTATCTAGTCTCTTAGTTTCTTTTGGCCACATTTCTTGTCTTGCTTGACACATGTCGGATTCATTGGTTCACACTTTAGTTGAGATATTACATTTCTTGATCCTCATTGGTTCAGATTCTTCTCAGTTTGAGGGCCATGTTTTTGTGGTTATTGTTCCAGAGTCTATTTTTGGTACTCCTTCCCATGGAAGAGTTTCAGTCACAGTTTTGCATCGGCATCGAGATACATGGTTTCCAGATTATGTCATCATCTCTTCTCCTGTTGCTTCACAGATTCCAGGGTTGTTCCAATTTGTGAGTTTTTGAGTGTTCTGTGGCATCAGGTCTGCTGTCACATTATCATGATTCTAGTTTTGGTTTCAATTGTAGACAAAGGTATCTTTCCTTGCTTGTCAGATTGCAGTTCCAATGTTACTCCACAGTGTTCTTCCAGTGCTTCTTGCAGCAGTCATCTCATTGTAGGGGGGTTTTGTCCCACTGGGTTTTCCTTCTCTACCTCTTATTGCATTTGTACTTGGGTACCTGATCAGGCCTTATTGCCAGGACCCATTCATGCTTTCTTGCAATCATCTTAGTTTTAGGTGCATGCTTTATTTTGCTTCTCCCTAAGTTGCACTTATGGGGGGGTGTTGGTGTAATTAATATTTAGTTACACTTTGCATAAGTTTACTTAGGATTTATTTAATTCCTAAGTTTTAGGCTTTTCATCTTTATCTTATCGAGCTATCTTGTTGCTCAAGATAAGATTAGGTTTGCAACTTTTTTTTTATAAAGCAAATCATATCTTGTAATTAATTGAATTCTCGAATAATAATATTTGCACATCTTCTTGCAAATCTCTTGTTTTTTTTGTTTTTCTCTTCTGTGGAAGGTTTTTCTGGTTTGCAAATTTGATCATGGGTTTCTAACCTAATGCATGTCACAATAAAGTGAAGCGAGAATGACAAGACCCCAAGCATAAATAATCATGTTGTCTACCATGCTCTCAAGTACTAAGCCCCAACTGACACTGAAACCTATGTTGTGATGGTCTAGAATGAAAACTCCACACATCAGTCCTCCAATAACCAATACCAAGTCAAGAACCTAGCCTTTGTCATCGTAGATCAATTTGATAGTTGTCCAACCATAATGCATTTACATACGACACCCTAAAGAGATCCTCTAGACCCAGATTTGTATCATGAATAACGCAAGCACCATGAATCATAACTTAAAGGATACGCCACACATCCTCAAGTGTGATTGTAGCCTCCCTAGTTGGAAGGTGGAAGGAAGAAGTCTCAAAATTCCATCACTCAACAAGTTTTGTCATCATAGCTAAGTGAGTACGAATCTCAGGTATGTGAGCAATGAACCCTAAACTGATAGCCCCTAGAAATAAAATCTCATCATCTCCAAATTGGTTCACCAATCTCAAAACACTAGGTTTATTCTCCTGGGACATGAGCGGGTGCATAGTCTCCTGCATGAACAAATCACACATCGTTAAAATTGCTTAAAACCTTCTTTTTTTAGTTTGAGGTCCTAAAAAAGAAAGTGCGCCACTATTTTAAATTAGCAAGTGTGTGACACTTTCCATAAGTGTGCCATTGTTTGAAAAGTGTGTCGCTCTTTACAACTATGCAACACTAGCCAAATATGCAAGTGTGTGACCCTAGAACAAGTGTGCCATCATTTACAAATGTGTGGCTATATGCAACACTAACTAGTGTGGGTAGCTTTTCAACTGCGTCGATATTTTACAAGTGTGAAGGAAACCCTAATTACTGTGTTGCTAAATAATTGCGTTGAAATTTGAAAAAGTGCATCACATTTTTGCAAGTGCGTCGCTGGGCGCACAAGTGTGCCATCGACCTGAAAAGCGTGTCACTAAAACAACTACGCACTTGTTTGACCTACTCTAATGCCAAAAAATAAAGCATAAAAAAGCATGAACAAGAAAAGTTTCAAAGTGCATACTAGGGGTCATGCGTCAACACTAGAACTCACGAACTCTGTCTGCAAGGTGTTGGGGAAGCTCATGATTAGCCATTGTCTCGAATGCTTAGAGAAAATTTTCACCAAATCTCTAACTCAAAGTGTGCAAATAAATTGGAAATGCATCCCAAACTAATATTTAAGCTTGGAAATTAGGGTTTTTGACCTAGTTTGAGGGTGGAAATGGGGCTTTTTGCTATTTTTTAATCCATCTTTTAGCCTGTCAACCTATTTTGAGGTGTTTTTTTAGTGTCCTAAGCCTATTTTCGTTCCTATTTCACAACTGAACCTATATTGAATTTTTTTGTCATGCTCCCAACCTAAAAATCAAAATTTTTGCTCGATCTCTCAAGGGGGTAGTATACTAGCATAACTTCCATTGGGGCAACAATGGGGCATTTGAAAAATCATGAATTTTTAAATTTTTGATCTAAGTGGCAGCATTGATCTGAAAAGCGTCAGTCTTTAAACCAACATAACAAATACCTCACTTCAAAGAGAGGAAAAATGTAAACACTTAAAATTGTCCTGATCAATATTATGCATCCGAACTTTATTACTAACACTGTTTTCATCCTAATTTACCTCTTTTAGACTATTTAATTAAATAATCTTAATTATTTAATTAAATTTGCTATTTTCTGCTATTAATCAAATAATTGACATTATTAGGTTAATTCACCCCTTTCATACTAATTTTTATTCAGTTTAATTAAATAATATAAATTATTTAATTAAATTCCCTAAGTACTCTTATTTGATTAAATAATATGAATTATTTAATTAAATGTCATTAATTCCCTCTTTTAATTAAATGAGATAATTATTTAATTAAGTCTTTTAATTCCTTCATCTTGCACAATTAAATAATATTATAATTATTTAATTGGATAATTTATTTCATCCCTCTAATTTCTCTAACTTGCAAAGGAATATTCGTATGGAATATTCCTTTGTTTCAAATTCAAACTATTTCCCTCTCAAATGGAAATATCTTGCACATTCCTCCTAAATTTTAGGATTTGTGTTTCTTTAAATTAATTTTTACCCTTGACTAATTGCATAAATCCATGTGATTATTCAATCTCCTCCATGGATTGAATTCTTGATCCATGCCAATTCTTCTCATCAATTTGCATCCTTTGATTAATCAAATTGATCTTGACCATTTATTCACTCAAAATTCCTATAAATAGCCTCCATATCATGAGCAATTCATTTGTATTCATCTAGATCAATTAAACTATAAACAAATTTAAAGCATTTCTTGAGAGCATTTAGCAATTTAGCATTCAATTCTAGTCATTTTCTCCATTGGAGCATCATCTTCAATTTTGTTTCAATCATGGGATTGGGGAAGGGATGACATTCCACATCAATTCAACACCAATCCTCCAATGGGATCAGTTTTTCATTCCAGGTTAATTAGTTTCCTTTATCAAATTTGAGTTTATTTCATGTTTTCATGGTTTCTAGTTAATTAATTTCAAATATTTCACTGGGAATGCGATTGGATTGGTTAAATTGATTGTTTAGTTGCATATTTCAATTGTATTTGATTCAATTCATTATCATGTTCACACAAATCAAGATTCTAGTCATCATGTCAATGTTCATGTGCATTCATTTCATCTTGTGAAGGCTACTTTGCATTATTGATCCTAAAGCATCCAAGCATTTTCAAGTGTCCAATCAATCAAAAAAAGAAAGATCAATCCTTGGAGTGATGTATCTAACTTCTATCCTCTAAGGATAGACATTAAAGGTTTGGTGAGTTGTAAGAAAGTATTGTTTCATTCATCATTTCCTTCCATTGTCATTATTTTTCTATCAAGGTTATTACCAAACTTGGGGTTTGATCGAGGCAAACCCCCAAACAAATAAAATAAATTCTTCCTCTTTGTGTATGTGCAATTTACAAGTTGAAGAAGGATTGAAGATCTTGAAGAGAAATTTTACATTGTTGCATTTTTTGTATTCATTATTGTCAAGCCATGGAAACTCAAGTGCAAATTTATTTCAAGCTTTCTGATAGTGAAACATGTACAAAACATAATCTCAAATCTTACTTTAGAGGGCTGCAAAAAGTATTTTTGGAAGCCCTAACCAAGACCCATTCACCCTTGGGTGAACCTATCCTTCAATAGTGCAATCAACTTTTTATGCCAAGTACATGTGTCCAGACCCTTCTTAGATCTTCCTACAAATTGTCAATTTGATTTTTGTATCTTCAAAATCTTGCATTTTATCATTTAGGTCTTATTACATGCATTTAGTTTGAACATTGCAAATCATTTAATTAGGTTTCAAATCTTCCCTATTGTCTTAAAGGACTAAGATCTAAGTCTAATTAACTCACCATTGAGGTTGAAAGTCAATCATTACACATTGTGATCTCTTTCCTAATGAAATTCCCATAGGAGAAAGAGAGTATTCTCAAGACTCCCTTTGGATCCCATTGTGGAATTAAAAGGACACCTTATTAGGACACCTTCTCCTTTTCCCATACATTTTACTTATATAGAAGATGCACCTAGTTACAGGGATGGGGGCATATATCACTAGAGATGATGTTTTTAAGACTCCATGGAAAAAGTTAGAAGATAAAATGACAAAAATGAAACTGTCAACCAAAGAAGAAGGGACCAATCAGTGACCTCTTGATCCCATCCTTTTAAAATCCTCTTTATGAATAAAACTATATATTCACTCTTGCGGGAAGGTCATCAAACTCTCACTTTTATCTATCATGGGCTACAAGGATAAAAATTTATAAGGCATTTTCCAGAGGTTTAACTTACTTGCATGAAAAGAAGTAGTGTTCATGTGAATCTCAAGCCAAAAAACATCCTTATGGGGTTCAACATGGAACCATTTCTGACAGAATTTTGGGTTATGTAGGGAATTAGACATGGAAACACTAAATATAGTGGCTCATCCATTTATATATGAAACTTTGAAGGTGCACTTTTAGGAAGCAAGGAGTCAACAGGCTTAAGAGATAGCTTATAGACAACATCTAAAATGTTGCACAATCCAAGCACATCAAGATTTTTTTATCTCCATACCAACCTCCCGAGGCACTAAAAACTCTTAAACCCAATCAAAAGTGGGACGTTTATTCTTTTAGGGCTATTTTTTGGAAATGATAGCAAGGAAACCACCTTCTGAGAAAATTTTACATGGGGTCAATGTTTCGCATATTGTTGATCCAAATATTCAATCAAAGGCTAGTACATGAAAATTTTATATGGGGCCAATGTTCCTTATTCAAATATAGCAAGAAAATAATATATGAAGGTAAATTATTGTTGCATGCAAAAAATAATAATGGCTCGAGAAAAGAAATGAGACATAAGGAACTGTTGGCAATCAGGATTGCACCCTTAGCCAAGTTAGACTTCCCTATCCTATTGCAACATGGAAACACTCTCAGATTTTTGGGTAAATCTATAAGTGAGAGTGAATCTCCAGAGTGGGTTGGTTCCCCTAGTAAAACACCAAATCTACTAGACCTTCAGGGAAAAGGGGTAGAAGGAAAAACTAAAAACAAAGATCCTAAACTAAGGTGACTTACCAACAATAAGAAGATTCTAACAATTTTTTTCACTCACAACAATATCTCTAAAACTCTAATTATCACAATCCCACCCTAAACTCTTGTAAAAAAACCTACAATGACAAGAAATAAGGAGGATTATGCATTCAAATCATAGCTAACATTAGATTGTGACTGTAAATTTGAAACAAGTAGATGAGAAAAGAAATCCTGTTGCTTTATTGAACTAAAGGAGTGACAATTTTAGAATTTGAGTACAAAACCAGTTTACAAAATCTCTGAGTGATAAGGAGAGTGAGAAACCATTAATATGAAATGAGAAAAATCAAAATTTTCTCCAACTTATTGCCTCCAAGTGTCACCATAGTGAAAATAGCCAAAAATCAGCTTCACTGCATCTGTGAATAGCAAATTTTCCCATTTTCAAGCTCAGGGAAAAGCCTGAAAAATAGTGTCATAAACTGCTCCAAAAAGCACCAAAAAGATAGAAACTTTCCACCTCCAAAGGGTTGATCCAAAAAATCCACAAAATCATATGCAAACAGCTGGAAACTAAAATGGAAACTTCAGTTTGCCTCCTTTTCTCCAAATTTGACCAAGTGAACTCAAATTAAAATGAAAATTTTCAATGAGGACTCAACTACTACCTTTAAATAACAATTAATTAAGTAATTCATAAGAATATTGCTTAATTAATGTTTTTACAATCTACAATTTCAAAATATAAAGCTCGATTACATTCACTTTGATGCCAACTTGACTTCAATTACTCTGATTTTTTCAGTTTGAACTCAAATATTCTAATTTTTGCACTTCTGAGTAAGATTTCATACTTTGCAAAAATCAAAATATTTAAAATAAGGCTTCTATCTACTTAATTTTTCAATAAAAAATCATAAAAATCTTAGGCACTCATCAGATATGTTTAACAAAGTTCCAAGGGAAACCCTAAAATTTTCAAGACTTAAACAAAATTTCAAAAACCCTAAGGTCATTGTCTTGATTTTTAAAACAATGCATTAAATATTTCCCAAGGTTTATAAAGGCTCATCTAAAATGGACAGAGTATATATGATTTTCTATAAAAATCAAAGAAAAAGGACTAATGCTAGGCTCGACCTAGGCATAACCATTCGCAAAGGCAAGGAATTTTGGACTTAAGGCATTTGATTTTTAAAAAGAATGTGATAAAAGCCTAAAGTCGAATTAGGGCATGGGGAAAAACCCTAGCATCAAAACCAAAATGAAGCCCTAAATTTTCTCATCATTTTCACTTGGTCGACTTTGGAGAAGAGGGCTCTACACTTGGCCGTCATGGAAGTTAGGGTTTGAAGTTGTAACTTCACCATTCGAGCTGCTTTATCTACCATTCTTGTTGAATCTTCTTTTGCATTCAATGGTAAGGCATTTGGCACCATTTTGATGATTTTTTTACTCCATTCTGAGGGAAGAATTGGGCCTATAGGCTACGGCCATGACTAGTTTTTTGACACATTGTTATCTTTTGTGTTTTTTTTTGTTGTATTGTTTACTTGGCCACCATGAGAGGGCTTTGTTTGAGCTTTTGTGAAGGTTTGGATGTGGGTTCAAACTTGTTTTCTCTAGGCACAACTTGGGTAAGATTCATTGCTTTTATACATGATGCATTTGCTTCTTTAAAAGGCTCAATTTGAGCTCATTTAACAAAAACAAGTGAAGAATGAATGATTTTTCTAAGTTTGGCCATTATATAGGTCGTGACCTCACCACATGTGTTCTTTTATTTATGCAAAATACTCTTTTTTAGGCTCAACCCATCATGCAAAAATGATTTCAATGTTGAATAGAAGGACTTCTTGTATTTTGCTTACCATTTTTCTGGGTTTGTAAAACCCATCATGGTCGTGGCCATTAACTTCAATATCTTCATTTTTTGAGAGCTCCATTACTAGAACAAGCTCGAACCCTTGTTATTTCTTTTGCATTTGTATTTTGAACACAAAACCCCAAGTGGGTATCACCATTTGTGGAAGGACAACTCTCCCAGGCTGCAACCATGAGAGCACAACCAAGTTTCTCTCCATTCTTGTACAAACTCGAACTACCCATTACCTCTACATTTTGAAGTCTCACAACATAAACACATGTGGGTTTCCTCCTAAAAGCTCAAAATGGGTACCATTGCATTTGTTTCCACTTCGAAACCCTAGCTTGTTTGACATTGGCTCACTATTGAAAAGCAACAATGATTTCATTTCATGTTCATGTGCACACTAGTGTAGCTTCACTTGCTTACTCTTAAAATGTAAGCTCTACTTTACTCAGAAATTATTCTTAATGGAACAAGCTATTTTCTTTGCACTATTTTCTTGAAAGATATGTTGTTCCAAACTTTTCTTTTCATTGCATATGTTAGCAATTACTTGCTTTCCATTTTTTCTTGAAATGCATAAACACAATGAAGCTCAAACACTATTTTATGCTTTTCAATTGCTTATCAAACAACATGTTTTCTCTTATTTTCCATGTAATTTCTCATTCATTGCTTAGCATGGCTGCCATGATATTTGCACACACTTGCTTAATGAAACACACAAAAAAGCTCTGTTTACTTCTTAAATGCACTGCATATGGATGCCTCTATTTCATTTTCTTACTTTGCAAGGTTGCATTCAGCCATCATGGTATTTTTTGTAAGTCACTTGTTGTCCATTATCACCCATTCTATGCACTTGAATATTTTAGAAAATGAACTTCAAATTTCACTTTTACCACAGTTTCATGTGGCAATGCAATGAGATAGTCTTTATATCTGTAGCATCAATCATATTGAAACCAACCTTGAGTTTCTCTGCAATCTATTGACATTAATGATGTCATTTCAAGTTACATTTGTAGCCACTTAGTGTATTGTACTTTTAGTCAACAATGCTTCTTTCTCCTTTACTTACTTTGGCTTTCATACTCCATTTGCAACCACTTGTAATTTTGCTTCTTGATGGGGAGAAGCTTCCTTATGTACTCTTCATGCATTTTTATTCCTCTTAGGCAGCAAATGTTGATGTGAAACTTGATCTTTGCATAGAATATTTTTAAATATAAACACCTGATGATGGTGTTCTGAAGCTTCTTCATTTGCTTCGGTGTCCATTTTTTATTGGCATTATGTATGCCTGTTCACTGTCATATTTCATGATGATGCACTCCTTATGATGATCTACTTGAGCAATTGATCATTTATGATCTTCAACTCATTGCATTTTTTGACTTGATTGTCCTAAATGGCCAATTGCTTGAGTTCTTATGACACTTGTGATGTACTCCTTCAGATGCATATCTCATTTGAGAAATTTTGAATTGTTTCCTTTCCCAACCCCTCTTTTGAATGTTAAGGGGCAGCATGCCGAGCTCAACCCTTGTGGGAGCCCATTTTACACCACATGCTATAAATCTTCAAAGCAGATCAGCAACATGGATTTTCCTATACCTGCACAGGAAACAAACAATGTTAGATTAAAAAAATAAGTTCAAAGTTCTTATGATGTTTCCTCTTTTGTATTCTCTTGCATACTTCTTATCTTTGCCCAATTGATTCAATGCACCATAAGCAATGTTCTACATTGAAGTTGATAGATCATGTAGGAGGATTCATAACCCGAGCTCTAACAAAACATTACAATCACTTATAGGTTCACTTGGGGAATGGGAGCAAAGAGGGATGCACAACATTGAAGGCAACTCGAAGACGCATTCAAGCAATGACAACTATGTTCCCTCTTATGTGCTCTTTTCCTTCTTTATCCTCAGTAGTGTAGTGCACTCCTTATGTTTCATTGTTTCAACTATTCCCATGGCTTGTGTGGGACACTTGATTCTTCTTTTCATCCCAATGAATACAAAACAACATTTTGTGTAATTCTTGTTCAATTTTGTACTTCTCATTTGCAAAAATGTATGAAACATTATGTAATGAATAACTGAATATAGAATGAAATCACTTTCTTTTATATTTCATGCAATATTTAATGTTGTAAATGATGAATGGAAAATTGAAAGACATTGCACTTCAACAACTCAAAAATATGCAATGGTTTAAACAACTACATAAATAAACTAAAAGTCTTCACCTTAAAATGAACCTGAATTAACCAACTCTATCAATTTGAGTTGTGGTGAAAAATTGATAATAGGAACACTTAGTTTTTGATGAAGAGGAAGAGGAATATGTGTTGGTGTAAATAAATTATTGTACCTAGTTAATTCATTACTAGGGGACTTATTTACACATGTTAAGTTTACTTAGGTCCTAGGAAGGAATCTTTCTAGAAGGTGTTAGTTGTCATTAGTTGTTATCTTATCTTTTGACTTGTAACACATGTGAACCTAGGTAGTTGTAATGAGTTGTCTCATGTCATATGATTAAGACACTTGTCATAATCTTATGATATCTTGTATCTCACCTTGGCTATATAACCAAGGGGTTTCTACTACATTGTACATCATAAATCATATCCATTGAATCATAATTGATGAGAATATAGTTTATTCTTGTCATATGCATATTCTCTCTCTTATTCTTTCCATTTGGCCTCAAGATCTTGGTAGCCATAGCCAATTCTAATATGGTATTAGAGCAGGTTGGGTGCCATTGGATAGTCATTTTCTAAAGAGAGATGGTAAATCTTGAAAAGTTGAGTATGCTCTTCTCTTGCATTGTATGATGATTTGGAGAATCAGAAAAGCTTGAAAGAAATACCAGATTTGGGGAGGGTTCCATTTTTGGCTCTTTATTGCAAGTTCAAATTGAAGCTTATTGGAGCAAATTTGATCTCACCATTTTGTTTGGAGTGTTTCAGAAATTTGATTTTGTCTTTTGTTTCGTCCAAATCGAACATATGAGGCCAAATCTATGAGGGTTTGAAGCTAAAGAGTGGTTGTTGAATCCAAAAGGTAGTTGCAATTTTGGAGCATTTTGGGTCAAATTTGACCCTGCCATCACATCCAAAAGCGCCAAAAACCCTAACACGATTGTCAAATCATCCAAAGCAGAGTAGTTATCTGGTGAGGCAAAAAAAAAATTCCCAAGGAGTCGTACGACCCACGAGGTCATCATAATACGATTTTGTAAATATATATATATATATTTTATTCCATCAAAAAAAATTAAAATTTTTTTTAGAAAAATTTAGAGAGGCCGAATTGAAATTTTCAATACTCTTTATCATAAATTTCATTTTGCAAAATTTTGTAATAAAAATTAAAAAAGAGGGGTTTTTTGTACCCTATAAATTGTAGGGTACGCGGTCAAATATCTACGAATTTACTATAGTACGTGCGGGCCCACATCATACCCACGGCCCCACTTTCTCCCCACTGGTGGTCAAAATTCCAATCACCGGCCACTGCATTTTAAAAAATCGATGATTATTTCTTTTCAAAACCAACAAATCTCTAATAAAATCGACGGCAAAAATTGAAAAACCCGATCATTGCAAACAATATTCTGAGCATTTATTGAAGATTTTGTCAAGGAGCCCAAGATTCTATCAATGGTAAGAATATTCTAGTGACTGTAAGAAGATTCTAGCGAATCCAATGATACCAACGAATATTCCAGGGCATCTATAGATTTTGACCAACGTAAGAATATTTTGTTTGATGCAGAAAATATGCTTTTTTGACTAGCCGACAACCATCAAATTTAATTGAGTGATGTGTTGGCATCATCATTGCATCAACGATGGCGTCAACAATCTAAAAAAACATTTCCCCCCTCTCCAATTGAATTTTCATTTTTGCAGGCGAAGTTCGGAGGCCCATAACTTGAGCTCACAACCTCCTTTTTTCAAGCAATTTTTTTTTATTTGGGTAGAATTTCATGCTCTTCGCAATGTTGCAATTAGTTTTTGGTTTTGGTGTTTGGATTTTTTAGAAATTGCAAATTTGCATAGGTGTTGTTGCTTCATCCTTATTTTGGGAACTTTAGGAGCTCATATCTTTCTCCTACAATAAAATTTTTGGGTGTTTTTTTTTTAAAGTGCATAATTTTTAATGTACTTTTCAATTATATGATCATATTGATCTCATTTTGTACCAAAAATTGTACTTGATTTTGTGGCCTATTTTGGCATCTGTAAGCACTAAGATCAAGTCTAGCTTGTTGTTTTTGGCATCTAGCACTATAAACGCACTAAATATAAAGTGCCACAAATCAGATATTGCTTGGGGGGTTTCCAGATTGAGTGATTTGGGGGGTCTCTTGGTGCATTCTTTTGATCTATTTTCTTGTGCTCTCTCATTTTCATGGATCATTCTAAGGTTCCTTTGCTCACATCATATAATTATTCAACATGGCATCAAGATGCATGGAGTATTCTAATGACTGAAGGTCACTCTCTATATGTTGAAAATAAGGTACCTGAACCTACAAATGTAGATAAAAAGATAAAATGGATGATTAAACATACCAAAGCTCTTGGGTGTCTTCGTAGACTAGTTTCTCAAGATTTGTTGTTTCAAATTGAATCGTGTAAGAATTCTCATGAAGCTTGGGAAAAATTGAAAACATTGTATGGTACTATAGATGAAGTAAGAGGCTGTCAAATTGATAATGAATTGATGAGCCTTGACCCTAAAAAATTTGACAACATCCAAGACTACATCACTAAGGTTAATGGTCTAAGAGAGCAATGTAAATCATGTGGAATTGATAAGAAGGACATTCAGTTGGTCTACAATACAATGAAAAAACTTGGTCCTGATTATGGTTCTTTTGTTTCTAGCTTTCATACTCATAGATTGACTATGGGGTCTACATATACTACACCTTTATTTGCATCATTTTCTGAGATGTTGATACAGGAGCAATAAAAGCTTATCTCAATGGGTCTCATCAAGACTTCTAAATCTTAGGTATTGTTGCTTAGTCAGGTGAAAGAATCAAAATCAGATAAGAAATAGAAGAAAGCAAAGAATAATCCACATTTAGATCAAGCAAGATAAAAATCCTCTTCTAAAGGGGAATCATCTAAGAAGGAGAGGTCTTTTTGTGTATATTGCAAGAAGGATGGACATGAACACTATTGTTATAAGAAGGATATTGATGAGTTGAAAAATATTCTCAAAAGGAATCACATTGATTTTCCTTCTAGAATGTCTGAATCACCTCCTTCTCCTTCTTCTTCAAAAAAATCATAAAAAAATAAAGGTCAAGCATCTATATCAGGATATGAAGGAAAAGCTCTTTATGCTTTTCAAGGTCATGGATCAGGGAGATGGCTTCTAGATTCAGGAGCATCTCATCATATGGCATCTTTGTAATCTATATTCTATTTTTTCATCCTTGTACTATGTATCCTATCTTGATGGGAAACAATACATACATGAGTGTAATTGGGAAGGGATCTATTAGTTTTGGGGACAACACTTTTTAGGATGTTTTGTGTGTTCCTCATTTGACGAACAATATTCTTTCCATATATCAAATTACACATGGTGGAGATGGGAGGACGGTGGAGTTCACACCTGATTTATTCATCATTCGAGACTTGGAGAGTAGAGAGATCATTGCTACTGGGGTGGTTGATCATTCATCTCGGTTGTATACCTTTGCAGATTTTTCTTATGATGGTGATATTATTCCTTTGGCTATTGATCACAGTTCAAGAATGAACCATGATTCAGAGGAGACATTTGGCTTCTTGAACTTGGGAGTTCTCACATTAGATCCAGCTCTTGAGTCATGCATTTCATCTCCTCCATCTACTATTGTAGTTGATGATACTTGTGATTCCACAGTTTTGGCTCCTTGTGATTCAATGCAATGAGATCTACATTGTCTTTCAGATTTGGCTACTTGTGATGGATTCTTGACAAGTATTTCAGACTTGTTTGTGGAGTCTCATCTTGCAGATTTGGGATACATCATTGATAGAATTCATCTTCTCTTTGAAGAAGATGCTACTTCTTCAGTTGTTGCAAGAGAATACCTCTACCCTCTTGTTCATTCTCTACATGATCATTCTTCATAGTTTGACATGACTGTGGATACTTTTGGACAACATTTGGAGGAGGCTTCTTTATCTTTAGAGGGGATATTATTGTCTTTGGATTGTGTCCTACATTCATCTCTACTAGATTTTGGGTTGTCATCTTTAGCAGTGTGGCCTAGAACACCTATTTGGAGTGTGTCAACTTTCAGCATCAACATGGAGACACTTGAGCATGCTTTAGAGACATCATCCATCATCCATATTCCTGACATCATGCATACATTCATGGTTTTGTTTCTTCCTAAGGGAATCAATGTTGTTCGATGAGATTGGATCATCTTCAACATTCAATGTCAAGCTTCTACCATCATTGTAAGAGACTCAACATTGATGGGGGGCTGCCTTGTTTATCTTCTATTTCTCTCTTATGGAGGGGTCTTTTCCTCACATGGGGTTTTGGCCTTCTCATGCATCACTGAGAGCATTTATGTTTTTTATTTTATCTCTTTTGGGGAGGAGTTTTGTCCCACTGGGTTTTCTCCTTTTCTCCATTTGTGAGAGATTTCATTTGCATATGTACATGGGTAACTAACATCACCTAGTAGTCGAGACCCATTCTTTCATCTTTGTGTCATTTGCATAATAATTTTCCACTCCCTAAGTTGCACTTAAGGGGGGGTGCTGGTGTAAACAAAGTCTTATACCTAGTTAATTCATTACTAGGGGACTTATTTACACATGTTAAGTTTACTTAGGTCCTAGGAAGGAATATTTATAGGTGTTATTTGTAATTATTTGTTATCTTATCTTTTGACTTGTAACACATCTGAACCTAGGTATTTGTAATGAGTTGTTTCATGTCATATGATTAAGACACTTGCCATAATCCTATGACATCTTGTATCTCACCTTGGCTATATAACCAAGGGGTTTCTACTACATTGTACATCATAAATCATATCCATTGAATCATAATTTATGAGAATATAGTTTATTCTTGTCATATGCATATTCTCTCTCTTGTGCTTTCCATTTGGCCTCAATATCTTGGCAGCCATAGCCAATTCTAACAATATGTATGCCAACCTCATTTACCAATACAAAATATCTCTATAAAGAAACAAATAAGGATTAACAATAGGTATTACAATAAATCATGTATGAAAACAACTATTGATAAAACCATAGAGCCATTGCCTTCATCTAACAAATAAAAACATAATAATTTTAGAATGAAATAAAACACACAAAAAATGATCCAACCACCTATAGATTCCAAAATAAAAATCTAAAACCATAGAAAATAATTTACACAAAATGTATTGTACTATATGTTATCATTAAGAAAAATGGGCAAAGTTTGCATGAAAAATATTATGAAACTCTAGACCAAAGTAGGAATATGACAAAATCGACAAATGGGTCATGGCCCCAATAAGGTTGAACTCAAGCATTGCAAACCCTAGGTGCAAAATCCCTATAATTTTGGTTGTGTCAAAAAACACATTTTCCTTAATCACAAACCTCTGAATGTGACTCCCCATTTGAGTCGCAAAGCAATGGAGCTAACTGCAAAAGGGAAAGAAAAAAATATTGTCAGTCAAAAGGCGGTTAAAAAACCTAGGAAAAAATTAAATATATCTTACGTGCCTCCCAAGACTCCATGAAGAAAATTGGACACATTTTTATTGAACCTGAACATGTTGCCACTAAGCTTGCAATGATGGAGAGGAAGTTGTGCTAGTGGAGATGGATCATGTTGGGAGTGTGAAGAATCCTACAACAAAGGAGGCAATGATAGACGATAGTTTATGTGTGGTGATTTCTTTTAGGGTTAGGTTAGTTTACTAGTATAAATTGGATTGTTTAATATTAGTTTTTAGGTAAATTTGATTAGAAATATGATATTGTATAAATAAGTTTAGGTATTTTAAGAATAATATTAATTTAAAATTGTTTAATTAATAATGTCAAGTTGTTTAATTTTATAGTTTTATCTTTTCATATTTATAAGCAAATAGCAATTTTTAAAGATGATGGTAATGTGGATTTGAATGTGTTTTTATTAATTTTAGGGAGAAAATGTTCAACTATGGGGTGTGGTAATTGACTATGATGGGTAAGGAGTTCAAAAAGTAATGTTTTTGACACCTTTTATGACTATGCCTATATGTGTATCAACCACCTCCTTCTATAAAGAATTTACTTGGTTTTATTTACCATGTAGTAATAAATTAACATCATAAGTAAAATGAGATAAAAATTTCCTTTCAATAATTGAAAATACAACTACATAATTGATTATATAAAAATTTCATAACATCTTATCTTGCTTTTCGAACTGAAAAGTATAAACAATCTTTTTCCTTTACATTTCAGCATAAATGATTTCAATTAAATAAGATATAACATTAGCTTAAAGGTACAAGGTTAGAGATCCCATATCTGGATACTTTTTGTCTTCTAAGACTTTACATATCATCTGCAAGAGGGACAGCATCACCCAAATGCTTTACCTCCAACCACAATCAATGGTCCCCCGCACATCTTCCTAACTAGAAGTGACCCTTCCTTCAATGAAGGGTATAGTCAATAACCCTCTTAGTTTTTCCATCTGAGCTTTGGTGTTGTGTCGTAATTAACTAATATCGTCATTAAACTATGTATGAAATCTCTGATTAGTTAAGCAAATCTGGGTCACAGTGAACTGACAAGTGCATGTAGAGACTACTGCACTCACTTTGGCCAAAGTATTTGAACTAAGTTCAACCACTACTTATTAGTGGATTCATTTTTTCACCCATCTCTACTCAACTTTGGGACCCATATCCAACCTAGGGTTGACTCGAACTTACTGTTCACCCAAAGTCTAATCATAATGAAAGCTTTTACTTTACACATATTGACTCCCTAGTCAAAACTCAACTGAGTTGAATAGTCATTACTAGATTTGAATTCCTGAGTTACATTACTTAACTACCCAGGTCTTGGCAACTTCCACAAGTTTGAAGCTCGCTAAACTCATGAGAGTAACTACTCTTGAAATTTTACCTTTGGTAATCTTGACTACAAAAGAAGATAATTTTACCTAGCTGGTCATAATATCTTATAAAAACATCATATACAAAATACCCCATTTGGGTGTTTTCCATTTTTAGGTTTTAATTTTTCAAGACAAAAGATGTGGTATTGCTTGTTTAAAGATTCCGATTTAAATTACAAGTTCTTTCAACAAGAAAATGAAAGACAACAAAGAATAACTACACTTTACACCAAGTAGGCATCTTTATTCAAGAACTAGCATTGTACTATGCTTTATAATTTTCTACCAAATTCTTGGTACTTAGCCATATAATGTTTGGTGCAATAACAACAAAAAATATGTGGTTCGATATTTGTTTATAATAGGTTCTTTAATGAAATTCATTTACAAATTGTTTGCAATCAATAAAAATCTTACATATTAGAAAAGAAGGAAAAACAATTCCCTTTATGAATAGAGAAAGGATCTCATTAAATAAGTAACATATTTCATATTCTTTCACAACCACATCTTGTAAAAGAGGGTTTAAGAGTAAGAAAACCCTTGTTGATTTCAAGAAATCAATTTCTTCCAATGAACCCAAAAGAAAACTATTTCAACAAGAAAGATTGAAAAAAGGGAATGATTCTTCCATAAGAAAGGTTATAGCCAAGATTTCTTCATTACAAGATCACAAATAACCATTATCATTCAATTAAATACAAGAAATTATCTTATTTCCACTAGAAAGAAAATGAAGAAACTACTTTCTTGTGCACAAGCTCAAGAGTTGCCTGATTTTAAAGTGCTACACACCATCTAGTCACAACAAAAGGAAAGTATTTAATTCTTGTTCTCCTTCTAACAAGCAATTAAAACAAAGGTATATAACTGTAAATGCTTCCCCCATCCTACTATTCTTTGCTTCAAATTTAAGTAATCAAATGAGTAATACTCCCTAGCTATGTATTCTTCCACCAAGATGTAGATCATCTTTTGGTAGGATGTCAATTCGTACAAGCCTATTGGAAATGGTTGTGTGCTAGACTGGGTTGGAGTGGTGTGTTGCAGAATGACATAAGATCTCTATTTTCCACTTGGCCAATGTTGAGAAGGGATTTGCTATATCATGAACTATGGATTGTCAGTCCATCCCTAGTGGTATGGGAATTGTTGAAGGAGTGCAACAGAAGGCTCTTCTTTGATTGTGCTTGAGAATTCCCTGGTTTCATCAATAGGTTGGAAGCGGTAATTATAGAAGTAGTGAATGGGAGGGTAGCATCAAAGAAATTGGAAGATTGGAGCTTCTCAAATTGGGATGCAAAAATGAGACTTAGTTGGTTTGGGTTGGGAGTCCCTAAACCTAGGGCTCAAAAATTTGAAGGGAAGTTGGAGGTAAAGCATAAGGCGAAGTGGAAGCCACCCAGACAAGGATGGGATAAAATGAATTTTGATGGAGCTTCCAGGGGAAACCTGGGAGCTTTTGGTTTAGGTTGTTGCATTAGAGACAATATGGGTAGGGTGGTGGCAGAAAAATATTCTTCTCTCCTGGTGGGGACCAATACAGAGGTCTAGCTTAGGGCACTAATAAGCGAATTAAAACTATGTAGAAGATTGAATTTAAGCAAGATAGAAATCCAAGGTGATTCAATGGTTGTGGTCCAGGATTTTCTATCAAGCAAAATGGTGAATTGGAAATTATAGTCTCTTCTGGAGGTGGCATGTGACAAAGTGAAAGGAGTGGTTGAATACATAGTGAGGCATGTGTATAGGGAGGCAAATGAGCTAGAAAATATCTTGGAAAATGAGGGAATTGAAGGGGTATCAATGACTAGGATAGGAAGCAAGGGGAGTGCAAATGGATGAGACAATTGTCTCCTCCCTATGTCTGCTAGGTGGGAGGCCTTAGCTTTGGTGTTGTCAAGGTGGCAGGGGATGGATAGTATATTACCTAGCTAGTGCGGTCATGGATTTTAGTAGTGGGGATTGTATTTATGATGAGGAAGGCTTTGGTGTCGTAAGAATGGTGGAAGTCACCCAAGGACGTCGAGCAAGTCACTTCGACTGCATGACAAGACATTTCCATTGTTGTGTGGTGATCTTAGCATTACTAGATGGATGGTGAGGGAAGGGGACATTAATGTTAGTGGATATGGTAAAGAGTTGTGATGGAATCACCACATGAATTATGGGTGATTCTCATCTTTATAACCCCTGTGTCTTGGCATTTTTGCATTCTTGTGATCATGGAAATGTCGGTATGTCTTAAGGCTTCTCGCAAGATTTGGGAATTCTTCAACAAAATTTGCTATGGAAGACTGAAATCAGTCTGCAAGGATTGGGATCATTTGCTCCTAGAGGTTGTGTAGCTATTGTTGGGAATGGAGTAGATCTCATCGGTCGAGCGATATCAAACCAATGCAAATATTGCAGCTCATTTCATGGTGGCATTGTTGGACCTAGAAGTCCCAAAGGCGGTGACACTTTTGATGGCTCGTAAGCTTCTGATGTCTAACCTTTTGGAGGGTGTGGAGGATGCGATCATAATAGTGGATTTGGGTGTTGGGATCCCACATCTAAGGGATATGCACAGAGCCTTAATTCCTAGGGTTGCGGTCAGGCGCTACCTATTCCTCTTGGACCTTAAAGGAGAAGCACTGCAAGAGCATAAGAATTATGTGAGTTGTGGTCTCATTTTCCTAAAGCATCACCTCTACCTAGAGCCGATGGATGAGGTGGACTTGAGGTGGAATTTTCAAGAATATCTGTTGGTGGAAGGGGTGGAGCTGGATGAGTGACGGGTTCGTCAATGAGCATTCCATAAAGCAATAGCTTTTTGTTGTATGTTGTATTCACAGGTTGGTGGCTTCTACTTGGGTTTGGTTGGGTGGCAAGGAATGGTGGTTTTGAGGTTGGCACATATGGTAGCTATTGGATTGTTGAAATGGTGGTATATTTCTTGTGGTGTTATGTCTGAGGTGGTGAACTTTGAACTTTGTTGCTCCTGGGTTTGTATGTTTTGCATGGTAGTCGAATGGGGTGGTTGTGTCTTGTGTCTGAGTAGCAGTATTATGATGTAGCTTGTTGGGCTAACAATTTATTTTACATCACATTTCCAAGGCTTAGCCATTTTGGATGTCTCACAAAGGTTGGGGTCTAAGGTTGGCTATTTAAGAATGATGAATGTATGGGTCTCTCTACTTAGAAATGGTCACTAAGTTGGCAGGATGTAATGGAGTTTTTTTATACTAATAAAATTATATTTACATACCAAAAAAAATGATAATCCACAAAGAAGACTCTATAAGCACTTTTACCAACACCAAAATAACTAACTTCCTCACCAGCTCAATCCCCATTTTCTAACTTGGATTCATTCCTTATCAAAAAATAATTGAATAAGTTTGTAGCATTAGCACCCATACTATAGGTAGTTTTGGAAACAATTATGGGTCAAGGACATGTAGAAAATGTCATGATAGAAGAATATTTGTTAGCAAGTTTAAAATTAGTTCCAAATGAAAACCCCATGCAGCCCTCTTGCCATGTTGGTTGGCAAAAAAAAGAATGATTTTTAAAATATTTCACAAGTTGTCACCTTTGTGGCTTCTTGCAGCCTATAAGGCTTAAGGTTGACACATAAATAATGCATGAAATGCTTAGATAAACTCAGCTTTCTAATATTAAATGTGCTCCTCAAAACATAGAGTTGAGCCTATGTTCCTAATGTCATGGTTTAATTAACCACTTAAAACATTTAAAAGCAACTTACATACTTGCCAAGTATATATATTTAATCCACTAATCGGTGGCAAAAACATAAGGTGGTGATTATTATATCTCACCAATACACATTATGTTGCAAGGTGTGCGCCCTTGGTCTCCTTGTGTTATGCAATGCAGTGCTTGGGTTCATGACATGGATTCATTAACTCTAGTGGTTTTATTGGGCATTAACAGGTTGATCTTTTGGTGCAATGATAATTGTCTATGCAAAAATTGGTATCAGAGCTAGGTCACAGATTTGAACCCCTCGCTTGCATAAGGGGGATTATTGCAAGGTGTGTGCCCTTGGTATCCTTGTGCTATGAAGTGCAATGCCTGGGTTCATGACATGGCTTAACCGCCTCCCATGGGTTCATTAATTCTAGCAGTTGTATTGGGCATTAACAGGTTGATATTTTGGTGCAATGACAATCGTTTGTGCAACACATGGGCATTATCACCAAATTACACCATCCTTATATTAGCATCTATATTAATATCAATGACATAAAATGATAGTGTATAGTATATAACACATTTATATATGTATATATATGTGTGTGTGTGTGTGTGTGTGTTATTTTATTTATTTTTAATACACATGTATATTATATATATACACACATGTGACATATTTATAATAAAATGAGAAGAACAAGGCTAAACAATGACTAGGTTAACTTACCTACCATACATTACTAACAACCCTAGACACACACATTGGTTAAATGGAGTTAAAAATTTGACCTCAAAACTTAGATGACATTGCTAGAAAATTCTTAGCTTTACCCTTCTCCCAGGTGATACTCTCTCTCTCCCTCTAGAGGGTGTGCAAAAATGTTCCTACAAATCCACTCAAGAGATAAACAAGTAGTTAGCCATAAATAATTGCATCATAATTATATGTTTTCATTTTCATCAATAGTTCATTCAAATTCAAAAACATCACATCACATTGCATTACAATCATATCATTACATATTTGTCAGTAATTCATTTAAATGTAGAAACACCATATTGCATAAATTCATCAAAGCATTTATCTTTCCAAATTTCATACTCTCATATTTCATCATTGTATTTACTATAAAGTAAAAATTACTTTTAGAAATCAAGGGTGGGGTGTAACATATCCCCCCTTAAGAATCATCATTCCCGATGATATAAATTATCATAACATATAACAAAACAAATGAAAAAGTATTAATTTATGTTTTCAAACCCATGCAAGATGGGGAAATCTATGCTTGATCTCATGATAATCCTCCCAAGTGGCACCATCCTTAACATATTGGTCCCATTGGACCTTACATTACATCACCTCTCTATTACACAAGTGGAGCCTATGCATTTTGAGCACCTTGAGAGGCTTGGTCATGACCACCCTTCGATCCAAAACCTGAAGTGCATTCCAATAAATTATATGATTATTACCTAGTACATAATTTTTAAGATATGAAACATGAAATTCATTATGCATTCTAGCAAGAATTGGTGGAAGATCAATTGTGAAAGCAACTAGATTAATTTCCTCTAGAACCTTAAAAGTACCGACATAACAAGGAGCTAACTTAGAAGACTTCCCAAATTTAATTGCACCCTTCTAAAGCTTGACTCTCAATAAAACTTTTTATCCCACTGAGAAATGTCTAAGTACACGCTTGGCATTAGCATAACTCTTATGGCTATCATTAGCTTTTGCTATCCTTTTCTTGATCAACCTAATTTGTTCTATTTTTTATATCATTTATGGACCAAGGCTAATCCTATCTTCTATATTGTCCTAGCTTATAGGAGTTTGACACTTTCATCCATACAATTCTTCAAATGGAGTCATTTTAAATGCAGAATGATATGAATTATTATATTCAAACTCTACAAGCGGAAGGTAATCCTCCCACTTGTATTCCTTATCCATGCAATATACCCTCAGTAGGTCCTTTAATACCTAGTTTACTCTCTCCATCTAACCATCTATCTATGGATGATACACTGGACTTATGTTCAATTGAGTTCCAAGTGAGGTGAATAAGGTTTTCCAAAACCTCAAAGTCATCCTAGTGTCCCTATCTGAGATGATCTTCTCAAGAACACCATGCAATTTGAACACTTCTTACACAAAATTGTGGGCTATAACTAGTGCTCCATCTATCAAATTCTCAAGTATAAAATGGGCTACCTTAGTGATTTTATCCACCACTACCAAAATTGCATCATTCCTATTTCTAAACATAGGAGGACCCTACATAAAATCCATGTTGATGATTTTCCATTTCCATTCTAGAACCTCATGAGGGTATAGAAGTCATGTCGGGTGATGATTCTATGCTTTCACCCTCTATCATTCTAGACACTTTGCTACATACCTTGCAACATCCCCCTTCATTCCCTTCTAGAAATATGATGGCTTAACATTATCCAAAAGCTTTTCCACTCCTGGATGTCCCGAGTAGGGTGTGGAATGAACCTCTTTACATATCGTGTTCCTTAACTCTCCTGAGTTTGAAATGTACATTCTTCCCTTGAACCTCAATAGCCCATCTGACTTGAAATGAAATCCATCATATCTTAGATTTTAGGGGTTGTCCATTAGATCTCTCCTTACCTACTCATAATATTTGTCTCCTTTGGACTTTTGCAAGACATGGCTCTTGAAATTAGTTTGCACAAAGATCATCGAAGAGATATGCCTCCTACTTAGGGCATCTACAACTCGATTTTCCTTGCCCTTGATATAGATGATCTTGAAGTCATAATCTTATATTAGCTCTAGCCATCTTCTTTGCTAAGAATTTAGGTGAGGATGGCTAAACAAGTACTTAAGACCTTGGTGGTTAGAACTCAGCTCAAAAGGTTTCCCCAATAGATATTGTCGCCACATCTGTAACACATGCATGATTGTTGCAAGCTCAAGATCATGGGGTACATAATTCTCCTTGTAGGTTTTCAACTTCTTAGACTCATAGGCAATAACTCATCCATCTTGCATAAGTACACCACCCAATCCCCTTCCTAAGGCATCAATGATGAATATGAATTGTCCCTCTAGGTCAAACATTTTCAAAATTGGTGTCGAAGTCAACTTTTCCTGCAATATGTCAAATTCCTCTTAACATTTTTCTAACCATTCAAACCTATCACCCTTCCTTTGAAGAGAGGTAATGGGACATGCAATTCTTAAGAAATTGGCCATGAGCTTCTTATAATATCCCACCAGTCCCATGAAACTATGAACTTCTTGCATGTTTTTTGGTGTAGGCCACTCTAAGACAATTTTAACCTTTGTAAGATCTATTGCAATTCCCTTTGTCGAGATTATATGGCCCAAATACTACACTTCCTTCTGGGAGAATGTACACTTTGATACTTCCCATACAACTTATGTTCCCTTAACCATTAAAGGAAAAAATTGTAAATCTTGCAGGTGCTCTTCCTTATTCTTGGAGTATATCAATATGTCATTAAGGAAGACAAGAACATACTTATCCATGCAATCCAAATAGTAGAATTGTGAACTTGTAGTGGGTATGTGCAGGATCATCATGGAAAAAATAGGCCCTTAAGTGGCAATGAAAATTCAGAAAAATTAGAGTTAGGCAACTTGACATAAAAATTTGAATAAGTTATCTATATTATTTCAAAAATATGTAAGAATAGAATCTGTGGCAAATTGAATGTAGTTTC
>VDFB02353493.1:397180758-397198291 GCA_007258455.2 Sequoia sempervirens
CCCTCTACCATCCACCATTAACCCTTAGGTCTATGTGTACACAAATTGGATATCTAATTTGTAGAACTAAAATCATACCGTTACAAAACATCCTAATTTTTTTTCAAACGAATTGGATATCAGATTTGTGGGCCATAGAAAAGCCCCATGTGGGTTGTTTTGTGCATTCCAATGGACCCTACATTTCATTTGCAGGCAACACACACGCGGTTTCAGACAGGAAGAGACAAAGATCAACTTTTTGGAGCATCCTCTACTGAAATTTGTCATAAGCAATGATTATTTAGCATATTTTTATGAGGTATAATGGGGAGCAATAGTCGTCAGAAGCAAAAACGGAAGAGAAAGCTTACAAAAGAAGAAATTGGAGCATATAGACAAAAATATAAAGAATTTCATAGGAAGAGAAGACAAGGTATGTTAAATATTGGTGAACCTAACCCCTATGGTCTTTCAAGTGAAGAGGATATTGAAGATGTTCAAGGTGAAAATGTCGGAATTGAATATGTTGAACATGATATTCAAATTAAGAATGAAATTATTGAAATTGATAATGAAAATGTTCAAGGTGAAAATGTTGGTTGAAGATGTTGAACATGATATTGAAATTGGGAATGAAAATATTGAAATTGATAATGAATGTCCAAGGTGAAAATGTTGGATTTGAAGATGTTGAACATGATATTGAAATTGGGAATGAAATTATTCAAATTGATATTGAAAATGTTCATGGTGAAAATGTTGGAAATGAAGATTTTGAACATAATATTGAAGCAAGTGTAAATTATGTTTCACCAGATTACATGAGAAATGAAGAACCTTGTATGGAAGAAAGACATATTCCAATTTCAAGACATTCAAGAATGCCTAAATGGTTACTTGAATTTGATGAGAACATTATAAACAATCTTAAAGGCAAGAGGTCAACACGAATTGTTCGGTTGTGGGCTAGAAGACTTTTCAACCAATATTTTAGTGATAAGACATTTACCGAGCAATGCCAACTTTTTGTACAATTGCTAAAGATGCAAAAGATGAGACCTTTACTAGCTAAATTGAAGATTCATGTGAACAAGAAGATCAAAAAAAATTCTATTATTGTCAAAAATATTTTTAATGCTCTCAAGTCTATTGGAAAAAATAACAAGGAAAAGGATAAGAGAGCTGCTCGGAGAGTCATTACAACCACCCTTGTAAGCCATCAATTGAAAAAGGCCCTCTTTATGAGACAAACTTGTATTGATTTTGACATAAATTGTAAAACTTTGGATAGAGCACTTACAAGACGAGAAAGAATAGATGATCCTCTTCAAAATGATACATGGTCTTTTGTCAGGAGGCTTCCATGTGTTGATAAGAAGCTAACCGATAATGTAAAGCAGGTAATTCAATAATTTTGGCATGATAACTCTAGAGTATCACCCAATGCAAATGATGTTTTAAAGTTTAGAATTGGCAATCGAGACCGTACACCACATCCTAAACATTTCTTGGAATCAAGCCAAACAATGTTGTTCAAAAAATTTATTGAAACACATAAAAATATGGAAATCTTGCAAAGGACTTTTGAGGGTTTGAAGCCATTTTATTGTGTGCCTCTTAAGATTTGTAATACTTGTTGCAAATACCATGTGGAGTTTTCAATGTACCATGAGCTATTATGCTATATCCATTCTACTTTGCATACTAATGAAATGTTGTAGGAGTGTGGTGCAATGCATCTTCCGAAATCATCAAGGGACTTACTAGATCTATTTTTATGTTCTAGAGATGATGGTTGTTTTTTCTATAGAAATGATTGTTTAAATGCAAAGTGCTCGCAATGTGGTGGCTTGTCAAAGTTTGTTTCGGTGCTGCACTTGAGGAGTTTCAGGGCATAGTTTGGAAAAGCTTGTTGAAAAAGATATGAGATAGTCAAAATATAGCACAAAGAAGAGTGGGTGAAGGTTCTAGATGTGAGTTGGTTACCGAAAGAATGCAGTGTTGCTAATTTTATTTCAGATTTTAAGGACAATCTCTTCTACAAGTATGCAAGGCATAGTCATAGGTCTCAGTGGTTGGATCAACAATTTAGACTGTGTAAGGACTCTTTTTTGATTGGCACTATTATATCAGTGTTTGATTTTGTAGAAAACTACGCATTTACATACTAAGAATGAGAGTACAATCGATAAAATTTGTTGTTGGGATAGTGCCGGTGGCACGGCAACATGCAAGCGAATATTGCTTCCCCTGTTTCTCACCGAAAAGAAAGAATAATCCACATGGATATCCTTTATCTCAAGGTCTTTGTATTTGGTTCTCGCTATGTTGATATTGCTTAGTGGTCAATGTAGCGATGATGTTCAAGGGGCTTGCCTGGTGGAGGAGGGTTATTATCAACACTTTGATTTGGAGGCACCATGTGATTAGGTGGTGCTGATGTAGTGAGTGGACCCTTATCCTGATTTCTCAGGAAGTGTCCTCCTTTCATCTGAAAGGCTTAGGCATCATATGAATCTTCCTCTGGTTCATTCTCCTCTTGCCTTGGGAATGAAGGTTCCTCCTCAAAGAGGTCATAAGTCATTGTTGTATCTATTGAGCTGCCTTCTTTGTGAGGATTCCCTTGGAATGTTTGGGCATCTGCCTATGCCATCTTGACAAGTTTCTCCATCTCAAGGTAGATCACCTCAGAATGGGTTGCAGTATCATGCAGCCTGCACCAATTAGTCATAAAGTTGAGGTCAGCCACGTTTGCAATATGTGATATCTCCTCATTAGCTTGATAGTTGTGCGAAACTTCACCATTATTGGGCCCTGTATTCCATTGTTTGTTGTTATTTTTCCTTTGGTTATATCCTCTATTTTGATTTTGATACCCTTGGTTAGAGGAGTTTTGTCCTTAATAACCCATTTGGTTGTAATTGTTGTTATTTTGATAAGTACCCTGATTGTTGTTGTTTTGATTAGGGTAGTTACCTTGGTTTTGGGAAGGGTTCAATCGAAGCTAAGCCATGTCAATTGTAACTTGAGATAGTGTTTTCTTCAAGGTCTCTACCTCATTCGTAAGTTGGACTATCTTTTCACTTTCCACACTCTTAGCAATAGGTGGCTGACCACCATGATTGGTGTTCCAATTTGGTTATGATGACCATGGGAACTTTGAGGAACTTGTGATTGTTGAAAGAGATTAGGAGTTCCAGTAGCAAAGAATGGAATAGGTGGTTGGGTTTGCAATTCAGACATAGGTCCATAATGGGAAGGAGACATTCCCGGGACAGTATTGAATAGAGGGGTTGGGCTATGCATCTGATATCCTATTGAAGGGAAACCTCCTCCTAGGCTTCCTTGTTGAGAACTGATTTGTTGTTGCATCTTGATAGCTAGATGATAGACTTTGGATAGAGAATCAATATCAGCTGGTTGATAAGTCCTTTGCAAGAACAAGCCAAGCAAGGGGTCTATAACCCTAAAGTAAGCTTGAATGGCACTATTCTCAGCAACTAGATAGGGATCTTGCAATCTCCTATACATTCGCTAGAACCTGGTATTGAACAAGGGCAAGGATTCACATGGCTCTTTCCTGATAGTAGCAAATTGGTGGTATAAAATAGTTGGATTCACATAAACCCTAAACTGATTGATGAAAGAATTTTCCAATTGTGTCCAGGTCAAAATGGAACCTTGAGGAAGATTAAGGTACTAATTGTATGCCATGTCCCCTAAGGAGTAAGGGAACAACCTACAAACTACATCATGGTGAGTTATCTGAGCTCTGGTACAAGCATCCTTGAAAGCTTGTATATGCTCTTCAGAACTCATTGATTTTCCATGAATGTACTTGGGGCAGAATTTCTCAAGGTTCTTGGGCATATCATGAAAACCTCCAGGAATAGTCCCCAATGGAGAGGGATTATTCTGAAAGAATGCCATTGGTGGGGGTGGTATTGGTTGAACCAGTTGTTGTATAGGTTGAACCAGCTATGATGACAATTGAGATGGATGTGGTGGTGGATTAATAGGTATCCACTGTGGTATTGGTGAAAAGCCTGGCAGAGTGAGCGGAGCTGATAAGGGTGGTACGATAGTTGAGCTAGTCCTATGGCTCTTGTGTCTTATTGGGGTCTTGAGTTCTATCAAAGGTGGTGGATTCTCAGCTGATCGAAGAACTCTATGGGACCTTTCTGGTGAGAAAAACCTAATTTTATCCATTTTTCCCTTCTAGGTACTCCTAGCGCTAGTTTCTATTGACGGTCTCGGTGGCACAGCAACATGCAAATAGAATATTGCTACTTTGTTTCTCCTGAAAGAGAAAGATAATCACATGGATATCTTAGCTCCCAAGGTCTTTATAGTTGGTTCTCAATTGTGCTAATGTTGCTAAGTGGTCAACGTAACAGTAATGTTCAAGGGGCCTGCTGGTGTGAGCTTCTGGATTATTCTAAGATCAAGCATGAATTTAAACCTACTCTAACCAAGGTTTTTAAAGAAACAAAAAAATATAGATCAGGGCTTTGGTACTGAAAAGAATGATAATTCACCTATCTTAACCAGACTTGTTATCCTTCAAGAAATTGTAAACTAAAATTGAAGAACAAAATTAACTTGTGATTAACACACAGTTGCATTCATTCACAGTGTTGATTTCTACAATAGAGTACTAGTTACCATTTTAAATAAAACACCAAAATAACATTCCATTCCTTGAAGGTTTCACAAATCAAATGATTAACTTAAGACAAACACCATTCTGAAACACAATCTGAAGTAGATTAAGATCTAGTTGCTTCTACTGTTAATGAGACAAAGCTGGCACAATCACCAGTGTACAGAAAATCTGTGACTCCAAATTGTTTCCATTTATATTAAGAAAACTTGAAAGATACATTATAGGCTTCTACTAAATCTAATTCCTAACTAAGAAGACGAAAGAAGCTCCTATTACAAAGAATCAGGATGCAGTTTTGTCTCCTCTATCTTTCCTCTATTTCCCTATGTATTCTAAAACTTCTTCTAACCTTTTACAAAGAGGCAAGAATGCCATATATACAGAGTGTACCAAAAAGAATGTGTTGTCCCCTATCTTTAGGGTTTACAAAATATCTCACTTGGTCACAGGAGGGTCAGGCTTCAGATCTTCTGAAAAGAGTTGGTTTTGCATTGAATGCGTATCCCTGTTGTCCATGTCGATGGCGGCTTGACCTTAGGAGAAGCCTTCAGATCTTTTGTAGCTGCAACATTTACTTCTGGTATTCATGTCTATCTTTGAACTCCTTTGAAGGGCTTCCTTGAATGCTCCAAAGAATTTTTCCATTAATATCGATCTGCCTCCTTGCCAGTAGTCACTACAGCTATCCCTGTGAGTCATGGTTGCTTCTTTCCTTCAACCTCCTTCATGTTCAAGACCTTTCTGTACATTGACCGTCTTCTGGAAGCATCATCAGACCTCTCTTTAGGTCTAAACATCATCACCCGAGCCGATCCATTACCTTGATCTTAGAATGAATCCATGTTGTTTGCATTATGTTGGTCTTCCCTTTTTTGTTTTACCAAAACAGTCAATCCGTCAAACTGTTACTGGTCGGCCTCCTGAGCTCCTTCTGATTGGTGGAACAAAAGCTACGCTACATTCTCGGGTAGTCAAAAGTGGTCCGCATTAGATCGCATGTTGGTGAGACACTTATCGTGTCTCCCTGATGCGATCATACCCCATGGAAGCTATCGGCAAAGCACACGTTGGTCGGCAGGATGCTACAATGAGTGACCAGAGTCCTATCGATATCACAAAACCCATTGGCAAGACAAACATTATCGGTCAGAGGTCATGGCGAATTCCACTGGGCATACTGATATCCTTCTCTATCGGTGAGACCTTTCTTGTCGGCAGGACATTATGGCGAAGGGATAACCCTCTACTTGGAATCTCCCTGATCTCCTCCTTATTCTTCAGGCTCGAGTCCCTTTTCCTTTCGGCAAGACCTCTGAATCGGTAAAAGGTCATGGTGAGCTCAGAATCCCTTTGTGAGATCATTTTTTTATGTTGGGGAGACCTCCATCAATCAGGAAGACCCTGTGGTGACATCACTCTATTCTCCCCGAGCTTACTTCCTTTCGGTGAGACCCGTCGTCGTCGATGAGACCTCATGGTGACGTTCTCTCTCTTTGGCTTGGAGATCCTATTAGCAAAACTTTATTTGTTCATTGGGACATTGTGGCGAAATCATCCCACTCTTGCTGAGCCCAAACTCTTTCTTTTGGCGAGACCCTTCGCCGATATTATTCTCCTCTCACCAAGATTCTTTGCAGTCGGCTAGACCTCATGGAGAAAGTAGACCACTCTCTCTGATGTGAATATATTTTGGCAAGACTCCACCCTATCAGTGAGGCCTCTTGCCAATACCACCATCCTTCACTGAGACCTTTAACCATCGGCGAGAGTTTCGCCGAAGACACCTTGTTTCGCTGATGCCACTCTTGACTACATCTCTATTTCGCTAAGACTCTGATGGATCGGCGAGACCTTATGCTGATATTACCTCATTTCGATGAGACTTCCTTCTTTCACTAAGACATTGCACCGAAGTCTCCTCTTTTGCCGAGAGCCCATTTAAACAACTGTCAGGGAGACTTCTTGGTTGGCGGGAGATCATAGCGAGTGGGACCTTATTTCCATGATGACATCCTTTTTCGGCGAGACTTCCTCCATGTCGGCGAGACTCTACACCAAAGGCATTATCTTTTGGCGATCTCATTTCACTTTGGGGAGACAAGCTTCCTTCACCGAGACCTTTCGCCGAGTGAAAAATTTCTCTGGGCCCATACCTTATTTTGGCAAGGCCCCGCCCTGTTGGCAAGACCTTTCGGCGAGCCCCAAATGTTACACCGAAGGGACAACCTTTCAGCGGGACTTTTTCCAATCGCCAAAACCTCCTACCGAAGGCAAAAAATTATCGTCGAGCTCAAATTTTGGGTAAGACTCCCCCGAGTCGGCAAGAGATTATGCCGAGATCATTATCCCTTTGGCGATGCTAATCTTGCACAACAATTGGGGAGACTTCCTCTTAGCCGCCAAGAGCTCATAGCGACCGAAATGTCTCGGAGACTCCTTGGATTTCAAATGAATAGAACCTAACTGCCAGTCGGCCAGACAATAAGAGGGTCTCAGCAACTTTTTCCTAAGGAATTTTATGCTGAATGGGACTAAAGCATGCTTTAAAGCTGACTTCCTTGAGAGAGATTTCCAGATGAGCGATTCAATCCTGCAAAACAAATGCCTCAGTCAGTCCTTCGAGCATATAAAATACATCATTGTTCATGATTATTCTGTTGATTCTTAGCAAGAAGAAAACTAACTCAAGCTAAGACAAAAACAAAATTTGACAAAACCAGAAGGCAAACTCAGGAAGAAACAGAAGAAATCCGAAGAGTAAAGAAAATAAGCAAAGGTAACAAAAGCAAGAGAAAAGGGGGACCCATTTTGTTCCAGAATAAAATGGGGTGGTTATGCAGGGCATAACACAATTCCATTCAAATTGCTATTTTTGTCCACATAACGTTTAGACATGCACCTGATAGTACAGAGGAGGATCGAAACATAATCAAAGAGTATCATTTTCATATGAGTGATGATAGATCTCACTCGTCTGAGTATGTCCAACATTGTTTCGAGAGTTTTTTTGAGTTCTTGCAGGAGCATGATATAACATTGGGCCGACATCTAATTTGGTCAGATAATTGCATAGTTCAATTCAAGAATGCTCGTATGTTTTATTGGTTGAGTCAAATGCATGTAGAGAGGGGTCCACCTCATATTTGGAGTTTTTTTGAAGCTATACATGGGAAAGGGGAGCATGATGGAGCAGGTGCATGCGTAAAGAGAGCTCTAGTTAAGGAGAAATTGAAGATTTTAGGAGCAAAATTCAGCGATGCACATTCTATAGTTGATTGGTGAAGTTCAGCATTGTCACAGGGAGGGACACTTGATTCAACAATGCGCATATTCTTTTGGTTCATTGAGGAGGGTACAGTGGGAGGCAGATTGGATTGTCATACAATCAAAGATTCTTCAAAGATGCATTCATTTCAAAGCTCAGATGCAAGCACATGGACCATTTGGACACGAGAGTTGACTTGTTTTTGTCAGAGTTGTATTCAATGCGAGTGGGATGAATGCGAGTCAAGTGAGTGGATGGATACATGGGTACCATAGTATCTAACTCCTTTATCTCAAACAATATCCATGACAAATGACACAATGGAAAGTTCAGTTGATTACGACTTGATTTTAGATCTACTAGAGCTAGGACATATTTTTGTAGTTGTTGCACCACAGGGCAATGAAGAGAGATCAAACTATTGGTTGGCTCGATGTGTGTGGGTAAATCATAAGCTAACACAACTGATGGAATATGATGATGGTTTTGTGTATCCTACAGGTTCAGTTGTGGTTGCAGGAACTTGGTTGTGAACATACATGATTAGAAAGAATGACACACCTGCATTTGAAGACTACGAGAAACACAAAACCATTCTTGTGCATTCGTACCTTGTTATAGCAACAAATGTTAAGTTGTTGAAGCATCATGCCAGACCAAATACAAAACAACTATGGACACTTAGTAATGTTGATCATGAAGCAATATTGGATACTCTTAACCAAAGAGATGACCCTTCAAGCACACTTGAATAGCATTTTCAAGAATGGAAGGTAGAATGCTTATGTTCATTATGATTAAGTTCATTAGTGTTCTTTATTTAATACTGATATTTTATATACTATTGCAATGCAGGTGTCTTTAATAGTGATATTTTGTATGCACTTTTGCGATAGTTTTGGCAAGATTGATCATGGACCTACTGCAACAATAGCCAACTCTCTAATCCTTTCAAGAGGTATGCATCTTTTATAGTTTGCATCACCAACTCATCATCATTCAAGTTGTTTAGATTAATATAGATATGTTAGTCTAAGCATCTTTTCTATTGTGACAATATAGATTTCTCATTTTCCCACTTTTGCGATATTCCTGGTATGATTGATCATGGACTTGTTGCAACAATAGCCAACTCTAATCCTTTTGAAGAGGTATGCATCTTTTATAGTTTGCATCACCAAATCATCATCATTCAAGTTGTTTAGATTAATATAGATATGTTAGTATAAGCATCTTTTCTATTGTGACAATATAGATTTCTCATTTTCCCACTTTTGCAATATTCCTAGCATGATTGATCATGGACCTGCTGCAATAATAGCCAGCTCTTATCCTTTCAGAGAGGTATGCAATAGATTACAACAATATAGATTGGTTATTCTAAGCATCTTTTATAGTTTGCATCACCAATTCATCGTCATTCAAGTTGTTTAGATTAATATAGATTTGTTAGTCTAAGCATCTTTTCTATTGTGACAATATAGATTTCTCATTTTCCCACTTTTGCGATATTCCTGGCATGATTGATCATGGACCTGCAGCAACAATAGCCAGCTTTGATCCTTTTGGAGAGGTATGCAACAGATTACAACAATATAGATTAGTTATTCTAAGTGTCTTTTATAGTTTGCATTACCATCTCATCATATTTTGTGTCATTTAGAATAAAATAGATTGGTTATTCTAAGCTACCTTGATGGTTTGTACAGGTGCTTGTCACTCCAAAATGTGAACATACTACTATTGTTGAAGAATGTGCCCTAAATGCCTCTAATAGGAAAATTTTGTAAAATTTGAATTCTCAAATTGGAAACAATGTAAAACGGTCATAATTGTGTATGGGCATAATCTATACCCAGTGATGTTTTTTGAAATATGGGTCAAATGTCTAGCATTGTATAAAGGGTATGTTTAAAATGTAAAGGTGTATGTATTTTGGAAACTCATAGGTTTTGTAAAGGGGTCTATTTTTGTACTTAATCGAGCTACAACCAAAGGTTTTCTTCCTGGTTCTTTCCTATCGGTATGCTCGTTTGAACCAGGTTTTGTAATATCTCCCATTTATATATAATAAATTATAGTGGCTTGCAACTTTTGCTCCTCAAAACCAACTTGGGTGCAACTTCATTTTTAGCAACTTTCATGAGGTCTTTAAGGAAATCAATGTTTCCAACCTTGCCACACCCTATAAATTCATCAAACACGTCTATTAGGACCTGCACAAGCTTGAGCCAACTTTAAATCTTGTTGCCCCCACGTTTCATTGACATTAGCAAGTTGTAACCACCATTTTTGGTGCAAGAGCACCTACACCACAATATCATTGTGGATCATTTCAATGATTAAAGTGTTAATATTTTGAGTTTTTGTCTTTAATGAGATCTAATAGTCCTAATGGTCGTGTATTAGGAGGAGTTTTTAGGTTTTAGGGTCAAAAAAACATGGAGATCTGAACTTGTCCTAGTTGTTGCTTTGTAGCCTTTGAAGGAAAAATTAGTAAATTTGTTTAGGGACAAGCAAGAAATTTTTTTTGAACATGTAATGATGCTATTTCAAGCCATTAAGTGAGGTCTTGGTAAAGTTAGAAGTGGAAAAGTGCAACTCATTAAGTCATATTAATGTGAAAAATGTTTGTATTTTGGCCTTCAACGATCATTTAGGTTTCAAAAGTCAGTTAATATTGGTGGTTAAAGGCATTGGGAGTTGGATTCCAAGGCATAGCAATGTACTTAAGGCCTTCAAGGGCTCAAGACAGGTTTGGTTGAAGGAGTTTTTTTCTTTGAATCAATAAAGTTTCAATTGCTCAATTCATATTTTACTATTTTTCTTGTGTTTTCTGCTTGTGCACAAGCCATTCAAGAATTTTTGTATCAAAAATTTATGTAGAAAAATTATTACATGTCTTGACTTTATTCTGACTTCTTAATAGAGGGTTTCTTTATTCATTTTGTGCCTCAAAACTCATACTTTCTTTAGATGGGTTCCTGAACAGGGAAATAAGAGTTTTGCAATTTCAATCGCTCGAATCTCATCCCACCTACTGTGTGCCAATGTGAATCAGTGGGATGAGTTGGTAGGGATTAGGAAATGATATTTCAAGAGTGGAAGGTGTGGAGAACTGTGTTTTGAAATAAAATGAAGAGTTAAAGGTCTAAAAATGGTGTTTTTTTCACTTGAAAATAGAGTTTTTACCCTAGGGTTTGCAAAAATATTTGAGATACTAGAAGTTTATTTGTTTTATAAGCATATTGGGGCCTAAATAAAGGTTTCTAAGGTGGTGGCAGAGTCTGAAAGGTTCTGGAAGTGCTACATCCAATAAACCCTCAAGAATTACACTAAAAATAAGGGTTTTTGATTTGACGGTTACAGGTCCGTACAAATGGAATCCAATTGCAGAATCTTTGTTTTCTTGGAAATTTATTTGCTGCCCCAAGGTTTCAGGGGTCTGTGTGGTGTTTGAAGGTATGTTGATTTGCATTTTTGGGCTAATTGAGTAGCATGTTCAAGGGTGAATGTATAGAAAGTCAATACTGGTCCAAAGGAGTCTATGTTGTTTCTCATATATGTTGTGTAACTTGGATATGGGTGTTTGAATTAGTCATGTTTTGGTCTGGTGTTTTGGAAAATTATGGAGTAATTGGACAAAAACTAGTTTCTCACTATTACAAGGGTTTAGGGGGGTTAAAGAGGGAAATGTGGATTTAGTTTCTTGTCAAGTTTTAAGGGAGTTTTGGACTGTCCAAAGAGGTCAAAATAATCTTGTTAGATGCCTCAAATAGGCAGGTTGCAAAGAGTTTTGTGATTGTGCCCTTGTGTCTACATCAAGTTTTCACCTAATTTCACTCGGTCCAATGTAGCTCGGAGTGATTCGGTGTATTTGGTTGCAAAAGAGGACCATCCCTAGCATAAACGTACCCATTCAGACGTGTTGGAACAGTCTGTTTGGTCGTAAGAGTTGCGGAATGAAAGTTGCACCACTTTGCAACTTTACACTACTTGCATCTGGCAACTTTTCCCTCCACTGAAAAGTCATCACCTTAGGAAAATGCCTTTGAGATAGCAAAAACTGAGAAAGGTTTTTGTAGATGGTCCCAACATGATCTTATAGCCTTAGAAAGAGAGTCTATAAGCATCACAGTCTCTGAGAAATAGACCTTCAAAGATTGCTACCTTTTAGCACTTTGGACTCTTAAGGGAAATCGCCAGTCCAATGTAGCTCAGAGTGATTTGGCGTATTTGGGTGCAAGAGAGGACCATCCCTAGCGTAAACATACCCATTCGGACGTGTTGGAATAGTCTGTTTGGTCGTACAAGTTGTGGAATGAAAGTTACATCACTTTGTAACTTTACACTGCTTGTATCTGACAACTTTTCCCTCCACTGAAAAGTCTTCACCACAGGAAAATGCCTTCGAGATAGAAAAATCCGAGAGAGGTTTTTGTAGGTGGTACCAACATAATCCCATAGCCTCAAATGGAGAGTCTGTAAGCATCACGGTCTTCGATAAATAGACCTTCAAAGATTTCTACCTTTTAGCACTTTGGACTCTTAAGGGAAATCGTCGGTCCAATGTAGCTCAGAGTGATTCAGCATATTTGGGTGCAAGAGAGGACCATACCTAGCGTAAATGTACCCATTCAAACATGTTGGAACAGTATGTTTGGTCGTACGAGTTGCAGAATGAAAGTTGCATCACTTTGCAACTTTACACTGCTTGCATCTGGCAACTTTTCCCTCCACTGGAAAGTCATCACCACAGGAAAATGCCTCTAAGATAGAAAAAACCAAGAGAGGTTTTTGTAGATGGTCCCAACACAATCCCATAGCCTTAGACAGTGAGTCTATAAGCATCACGGTCTCCGAGAAACAGACCTTCAAAGATTGTTGTCTTTTAGCACTTTGGACTCTTAAGGGAAATCGTCAGTCCAATGTAGCTCAGAGTGATTTGGCATATTTGGGTGCAAGAGAGGACCATCCCTAGCGTAAACATATCAATCCGAATGTGTTGGAACAATCTATTTGGTTGTACGAGTTGTGGAATGAAATTTGCACTACTTTGCAACTTTACACTGTTTACATCTAGCAACTTTTCCCTCCATTGAAAAGTCATCACCACAGGAAAACACCTCTGAGATAGCAAAAACCGAGAGAGGTTTTTGTAGATGGTCCCAACATGATCCCATAGCCTTGGGAGGAGAATCTGTAAGCATTACGGTCTCTGAGAAATAGCCCTTCAAAGATTGTTGCCTTTTAGCACTTTGGACTCTTAAGGGAAACTAGTGGGCAACATAGTTAACTTCTTCACAAACTTGGTTTGAAGTAATTTCATTCTTTTTTGTGCATTTAAAATGGAGTTTTAAGCCTTCCACCCTAAAAGTGACCTCTAAATAACTTCAAACACCTTAACTACCTCATTCTTATTCATTTGTTTTGCAAACAAGCATTTTCATTCCAAGAGGCTGAGCTTTCATTTTTGCTTGTTGGATTAAATGCGAACCGTGACACAACTTTCTTTTTTCAAAAATTGTTCAACATCATTGAACTAAGAATTTATCACACATCTGCAGAGAAACAAAGGAGTACTAAAAACTAAAACACATTACACTTTGGTTCTCACTGACTTGATGCACTCTTCAACATCTCTCTTCTCTAAAAGCGACCTCTAAATCACTTCAAACACCTTAAATACCTCATTCTTATTCATTTGTTTTGCAAACAAGCATTTTCATTCCAAAAGGTTGAGCTTTCATTTTTGCTTTCAAAGAAAAATCTTCCTATGCCACTGCTACACTGCACACATAAACCAAGTTTTGTATTGTGGACCTATATTAAGCTACCACTCTCAAGACCAATGTAACAATGATACAAAATAAATTTTGAGACTGCAAGAAGACATTTGATAACCCTTGAGTGTACTAAAAGAATTCTTATGATTTTTGAAGAATGTTGATAACTCTACTCAGTTGTCTTATTTTTTCAATATCATACAAATTGAACCCTGGCATCAATAGACTTTGTATATCAAGCTACCACAATTCAAGTTTCAACGATGAATATTTATCATGCATGTTTTAAATGACATTCAAGTTTATGGTGGTTTTTTTGTTTATATGATGTTATGTGATATTCTAATCATAATTCATGCTTCTAGGCTGCACATCTATATATATATATTATTTTTACATGTTTTCTCCATTGTTCGACCCCTACACCACAAGTAAAATGCTGCATAGCGTGTGGAATGAGGGGGTAGTAGGCCTAAGATCCCTTTAAAGTTTCTTTGAGTGCATTTAAAATGAACTTTTAAGCCTTGCACCCTAAAAGTGACCTATAAATAACTTCAAACACCTTAACTACCTCATTCTTATTCATTTGTTTTGCAAACAAGAATTTTCATTCCAAGAGGTTGAGATTTCATTTTTGCTTGTTGGATTGAATGCGGACCGTGACACAACTTTCTTTTTTCTAAAATTGTTCAACATCATTGAACTAAGACCAATGTAACAATGAAACAAAATAACGTTTCAGACTGCAAGAAGACGTCAAAATGGCTAGTGTACTAAAAGAATTCTTATGATTTTTGAAGAATGCTGATAACTCTACTCAGTTGGCTTATTTTCTCAATATCATACAAATTGAAACCTAGCATCAATCGACTTTGTATATCAAGCTACCACAATTCAAGTTTCAATGATGAATATTTATCATACATGTTTTAAATGACATTCAAGTTTATAGTGTTTTTTTGTTTACGTTATGTGATATTCTAATTGTAATTCATGCTTCTAGGCTGTATATATATATATATAATTTTTACATGTTTTCTCCATTCTTTGGCCCCTACACTACAAGTAAATTGCTGCATAGCATGTGGAATGAGGGGGAAGCAGGCCTGCGACCCCTTTAAAGTTTGTTTGAGGCTTTTCATTTTTGTGAGTTTTGTTAAGTTTCCTAAAGAAATGTGGTCTCATAGAATTCCATGACAAGCTAATGCAATTGATAGCTGCTCCTAGTTATTAGTTATGTAATGTGAAGTAATTGCATAACTCAGCTAGGTTGACTTTGTAAAAACTATATTGTTATTGGAATTTTTTCATTTATCAACATCTAGTTGTTACTTATGCAATGTGAAATAATGCTTTGAGTTTGAAAGATGTGCAATGCAATGTAATCAGCAATATGAATATAAACTACATAATATTTAACCATTCTTTTATGCTATTGTACATTGATATTTAACCATTTCTCACTTGATTAAATTTTCAAAGAGTTTAATCATGCAGATGAGGAGGAAATTAAATTTTGATTGTCAACTTCTATATATATCAAATTATCCAATAATCAATTGTATGTCCATATACAAAATGGCATCAACGCCTAACTCAAAACAAAGTTTTACAATATGCATATACCATCTCGTCTATTCAAAACTTACATGCTAAAAAATTTATCTCATCCTAACCATCGGGTGGATCATCAAAATGGAGCCTCTAAAGCACTCGTTGGCTGAAGAAGCACAAGAAAAAGTCAAACCGCAATTAAGATTATTACACATGGCACTTTAAAATTGAATAATTACGACATAAAAATCAATACATTGAATTCTAGTAATTAACTCTAAAATTAAAATCTGATTACCTCGAATATACATCTCTTCAAGGGTCGAGTCCTAGAATATACCTCTCTCAAAGAACTAACCAAACCAACTTTTGTAACATCAATCTATATATGTGAACAAAAACATGAAATTGATCCAAGTTAGCATAGAATTGTTGGTAATAAGAACATATTTACCAAGCACAAAATAAAATAAACACATACTTCTTTAGGCTAATATTTTTTTGTATCTCCTTTAGGTGTTTCGACACCTCCTCCTTGAGGTGTTCGAATACCTACTCCTTCAGGTGTTGTGGTACTTATCAAGAATGATGTATAGCTCACAATCGTCTATACATAAAAATGACAAGTACATATGAAACTATGAATCTATGTCAATGTATGCATAATCAATAAAAGATCTTATAAATCTTAATTCAATCAAATTTGAGTTCAATTACCTTTCCCTTATCTAACATTATGCCTCCATAGTCTAGAGAGCGTCGCACCTCACTCGCACTAGGTGTTTCCTACAAGCAGAGAATAAGATAAACATATAAATTAATATATAATTTCATTAATGACAATTCAAATGACAAGCAAGTATACAATAAAAAAATGTAAATGAGTGAGTGTGAAAATACATACTGTGTGTGTCTCGAGGCCAAATGAAATGGCCCTAAGGGTGCTATCAGTCACCCGTGTGAGCTCCTCCTCAGACAATAACTATTAAATAGGCCATGTAAATAAATATTAGTACTTGATCTACTATCTCTTATTAATATTCATTTTTTTTAAAATGCAAGTTATGAATTTACACCTTAAATGTTACCTGTGTAACTATTCCAATGTCCACCTCTCTAGCAAGATAGAACTCTGTAGGGTGTGCTCCACTCCCCTGCATGTGATTTGCTATAATCTCCACATCTTGGATGTCATAATTAGAAGTGTCTAATGGATGCTTAAGGGGTTGTACAATAGGGCCCAAGCATATCTACTGGAATGTATTGCAAATATGTGGACCTGAGGAGGATGATGCAGCAGCACTGGATCCATTGCCAAGATCACCAAAATGTGGTTGAGCTACTGAAGAAGCATGGGAAACCAAAAGACCACTCAAAGAGTGAATGGCCTGGATAGTTTGTGTGGTTGCATCCTCTGTAATATTTGGATGTTGTACTGGAGGTGGCAAAGGAAGGGGAGGATGGGGAACATGTGGGCACCTGACTACTCTAGCTGCCCCTGGCCTATCCTGGGGCATACCTCCACCAGCGCCCTGGAAGGGTTTAATGTCAAAGTAATTGACATGATGCCCTAACAAAAACTCAACATATAATTTTTTAATAAATTAAAAAGGTACATCAAGATTATTGTTGGGTGATTTATCAAAAACCATACACCAACGATCCCAAAAGTTATCTACTATGCCCCTATGCGTGCACCATTTTATAGAAAGTTTTGGTTTGTTAACATTAACTAGTAAACCAATGCTAGGGTTAATAAATAAAGAGGCTATTTGGGCTTTTGTTATTTGGATATTTTTTTACATCATCATAAGACAATCCATGTGCATAATATTCCCCCATGGTTTCTTGCCACGAATGAAAGGCATTATGTTGCACTACAGGATTTGACACCATTTTCCGATGGTCGTTCGTCGGTCGTTCGACAAATCTCTGTCGGAAGAGCGACGCAATGGCGAAAAATTTTCCGTTGCTGTTTTTTCGTCGCAAGGCCGACGAAAAATTAAACGTCGAAATAACGGCGAAGAATCGTCGGTCGGCAGCATCGTGACATACGTCGGGATTTTTTTGGAATATCGACGAAAACTTTGTTTATCCACCGACGAACTGCACCAGAAGTTCGTCGTCGGCTCGACGAAATGGGCAAACATTTAGCGTGGAAACATGGAAATTTCGTCGAAATAGCGACGAAATACAAAATTAGTAGCGTCGAAAGAACACCAAAAGTTCGTCGAATATGCGACGAAATAGGCAAGTAGTAGCGTCGGAAGAACACTAGAA